>AWUE01018534.1:0-28284 GCA_001974825.2 Corchorus olitorius | reverse complement strand
CTTACATTTCAAAAATGAGCCCCGTTAGTCCTTTTTGGACGATCCGTTGGTCACGTATCGTCACGTGACTAACGACCGTCAGTAACACTGATATGGCTTTTCCACGTCAGTTTTTTTGCCACGTGAAATGTGGGACCCACATGCCTGGAATTTTTATAAAAAAAAAAAACTAATTTTTAAAAATTTTTCATTTTCTCTCTCTCCCATTTCCTTCCCGTTTTTTTTTTCTTTCTTCTTCCTTATTTTCTTACCCTAAATCTCAGCCGTGAAATATCCAAATTCCCCAACTTCTCAGCCCCACAAGAACCCTGCCGCATCGCTTTACAGCTCCACTGTCTTTCTTGATGATTCGCCGCTTTCTCAGCCGACAAAAACTTGCTAGAAAATATGGTGATTAATGTATTCCTGCAAATTATACCAACATTTTTCACTTGTGCAATATTCTCATCAAGAATCCAAAGCAAATGGTGTTTGCAAGAGTTCATAAGGAGCCCATAAAGCATCAAAAGGCAGGGCCTATTAGCATCAAGCCTAGCCCATGGCCTCCCTTTTCCACTCCAATGTAAAAGACTAACCAGACCGGGATGGAAATCCCGACATAAACCTCTGAAATTGTCTCCGCTGAGTTTGAGGGTGGCTCACTCACGGGGTACATTCGTGTACTCACCCCTCAAATTCTTGTTATATTTTTAGGGTAGTTAGGTCCCATCAATTCCTATGACGGTCGAGCCGATGATGTAGGCTGTGATCCCTGCTGTTAGAGGTACTACCACTGGCAGTGCTTTCTTTCTTGATATCTTTCGCTCCTTGTTTTCGATTTGCATCTACACCGTTGTTTTCTCTATTGGTATTTGTTTTCGAGATTAAATTTTGGAGCGTTTTTACTACTACGTTCGATTTTGATAATTCTGTTTTAACTCTGATATGGAAACAATTATTGTTTTAAATTTACACTCAGTTCATGTTTTCCCTATTTTTTGATCTAGTATTGATGCTTCGTGGAACCTTGGTGCGCGTGACCGGTTGACACGGGTTTCAAGGTACCCCGGCGATTGTCTGTACTCGACTTTCGGGTCGGGGCGTGACAATGTTGATTCCACCTATGAAATTTTCTCCAAATTCCCCAACTTGTTAGCCCCACCATAGCCCTGTCGCATCGCTGCTCGCTTTTGAAACAAAGTTGGTTGAGCACCAATTGAAGGGAAAACTTCAAGAGGCTTCAAAATATTTGCTCTATTCATGAACAGAGCATTCCCTGACCCGTCAAAACCCTCAAAACCACTGCCATTGAACCCACCACGCAAAGCATAAGCATTTTCAGTTCACATGTACAACCTCGTACTTTGAAACTCGGAGCTCGAACTAAACTCAGGAGCACCCATTTGACTGTGAGCAAAACCCACCAAAATAAGGGTTTGATTGGGCTGAAAATGACTGAGAAAAGCGGTCTCGGAGGCAAAATCAAGGGCATTATAGAAAGGGTTGTTGCAGGAAACATTGAGGAGTGAAGAGAAGCAAGATTTAAGAGGCAAGAAAGGGTGAGACTGTGAAGGGTCAAGCGTGATGGCCTGTGAGGGAGAACAAGAAGCGGAGAATCAATCGGCTGGTTAGAGCAAAAGCCTAGCTTTCTAATTTGAAGATCCTGGTTCATAGCTGGGTTCATGTACTTAGTGTCGAGCATGGATTTGAAGGTGGAAAGAGAAGCACTCGGAAGAAAAAATAAGGAAGTCAAAAGAAGAAAGAAAAAGTAGAAGAAAACGGAGAGAGTGAAAATGAAAAATTTTAAAAATTTTGTTTTTTTATTATTATTTTAGGCATGTGGGTCCCATATGTCACGTGGAAAAAAAGCTGACGTGGAAAAACCATGTCAGCATTACTAACGGCTGTTAGCCACGTGACGACACGTGACCAACAGACTGTCCAAAGATGACTAACATGGCTCACTTTTGAAACATAAGGGATTATATTTGTCCGAAAAGAAACATAAGGGATTATTTTATCCCACAAGAAAAACATAAAGGATATTTTTTGGTATTTAATCTAATATAATAATAATAATAATAATAATAATAATAATAATAATAATAATAATAATTTAATACAAATAATTTAATACGTCATAAAAATTTTCAATGTTTTAATTTTTTCAATACGTTTGATAATTAAGGTTAGAAAATCACTTAATTTAAAATTTTCAATGAAAAAGTATTGGAAATAAAAAGTAGGTCTAAGGTTACTTTTTCTATTCAACAATATTATTTATGGAAAGATTTAAACATTAATGTTATGTTCTTTCCTTTTATCAATAATTTTTTCCTTTTCAATTGTTACCAATGTATTTTTTAAATATTTTCATACAAAAATATAAACAAAAATATTTTTCTTACATTTCACATTAAGTAACTTATCAAACAGTTTTTTCACCACAAATTCAGTATTAAATTCAGTAGCCATAAAGATTCAGTGCTTAAATTTTCAGTACTTAATTTAATAAACAGAACCTAAGTCTTAAGTCATGATGACTGATTTGCAGATGAAACAAAGTCAAGATCAATTGATTTGCAGATGAAATAAAGTCAAGATTGCAGATCTCATTTCTATCAAATTGTGTATCACTTTAGATTATTTTTATCCTAATATATATAAATCTTTGATAAATAAGACTTAATTATGCATGATCGCGACATGGATTTTGCAGATCAAACTAGGAATCCTCTCCATATATAGTATGGCCCCCTATTTATTGATTAATTATAGTAGTTCTTTTTTTTTATTGCACCAATTAATTATTATATTGTTTGAGCTTATAAGCTTCAAGAGTACAACAAAAGAAAATTTAATAATAGTTGCAATAGTAAGCATCAAAAAGATTCGGAATCATCACATGTATAAAGACGGCACATGATGACTTTTATTTTCCCTTTAGTAAAAAAATAAATATAGAAAAATTTTGTTTATTTAATTATAGATTAAAAATTAAGTACTTGGTGGTTTTTCTTTAAAAATGATATAAAAAGTTTAAATATCATATTTATTCTTCTGAATTGCTAAATACCGCCCTTTTTTTACTATTTATCGCCCCCTTTTGATGCTTTTGCCCTTTAATTTATTTTCTTCAAACTTTCTAACTTCAAATCTTTTTAAACCTTTAAATTAAAATCTCAAATTTTCAAAACAATCTTAAAGCAAATCATGACGGATTTCGTTCGTGACAGAGGCAAAGAATTGAATAAAGAAATAAATAATATACTAATAATTATTTTTCAAAAAATAATATACTAAATCAAATCAATCACCAATAATAATTATCATAAACACTATATTGACCCTAACTAATGATAATTATCATAAAAAATCCTAATTTTAAATTATTTTAAAAAAATTGATTCAGGCGCGGAGGCGTCCCCAGGGGGCGCCTCCCACCATGGCGGGGCGCCCCATGGGGACACCTCCGCGCCTGAATAATTTTTTTATAATAATATACTAAAAAATTCATTATTTTAAATTATTTTAAAAAAATTGATCTAGACGCGGAGGCTTCCCCAGGGGGCGCCCGACCACGGTAGAAGGCGGCCCACCACGGTGGGAGGCGCCCCCTGAGGACGCCTCCGCGCCTGAATCAATTTAAAAAAAAAATTTTAAATTATGATTTTTTTATGATAATTATTATAAGTTAAGGCCAATATAGGGTTTATGATAATAATTATTGGTGATTGCCTTGAAAATTTGAGATTTTTAGTTTGAAAGTTTTAGAGGAAAATGAAGCAAATGGAAAAAGTGTCAAAAGGGGGCGGTATTTAGCAATCCCCTTATTCTTTAACGGATGGTTTCTTTTTTTTGGAATGGATAGTTTTTTATTTTAGTATTTAAGTATTCTACCAATTGAGTTTTTCTCCGAATTAACTCGTGAGATAAACTCAGATTTTCACTTATAATTACTAAAAATTAAACCTAATCGTCAATTTATAAAGAAAATATTTGAATGCAATTTTACTAAGTACCTAAACAATAATACTTATGTTAACGTACTATTTATAGTAATATAGTAATAATATCTTTAATTGAATGTTATAATCAATAAGAACTGAGGTGTTATTAAGGGAAGTTGAAAATATCTTTGAGGTGAGTAAAGCTTTGGGCATCAATTTTTGTGAAGACAGGAAAGTAATTGTGTCAAGATTGGTCAATCTTGAAGCTGTTAACTTAAAGCTTGCTTGGTGTTGCAGGGAGAAAAGAGGAAAAAGTGGTAAAGGCTGGTTAAAGAGATGGTGTTTGTTTCAAATTCACAAGGGATGAAAACGTTTTGTGTGTTTATTGTTGACATGGAACGTGTGGGTATGATTCTGTTGAGTGCGATTTTTACTTCGGGTAACAATAGAGATTTTCCTTCGTTTAGCATATTTGATTGATTTCTTTTACGGTGGATAATGACCTATGGATGAGAAAGTGTTAAGGGAAGTTGTCATGGATTGCGATGGGAATCAAGCTTTGTATTGCTCAGGTATTTAGAGAAACCATTGGTGAAGCTGATGTTGAGCCAAGGATGAATTTGAGCGTGAGGTGTATTTGATCTTTACTTTGGTCTTGCTGTTATTGTGTGTGTGTGTGTTTTTTTTCTTCCTATGTTTTTCTTGCCACTTTTGTTTGTTGGCTAGTTTTGATCTATTTTCTATTGCTTTCTTTAATTAATAAAATGACTATCTTTTTCCTTTAAAAAAAAATCGCTACTACCACAACAGAAAGACCAAAGATGTGATACTATATAATTTCAAATGTGTTAGGAAAAATTATTTAATTACTTAAAGATGTGATAATCTAAGAGAAATGCCTAATGATCGATACTCATTATAATAAATTTTAAAATTAAGTATAATGCTACATGTTTCGTCCAAAAAAAGTGTAATGTTATATACTACAAATCATCCCTAAAAAATATAGGGTAAATTACATAGATGGTCATCCATCTTAGAATAATTTTCTGCTTTGGTCATCCAACTATAAGAAATAATGTTTTGGTCACTTATATTTGTAAAATTGAATATTTTGATCATCAATCACATATTATGATGATGTGACTATGCCACTTGGCATGCCCCATGACATCCCACGCAAGCAAAATAAGAGTTTAGTGACTAAAATATTAAATCTTATAAACTTAAGTGACCAGATTGTTATATTTCATAGTTAAGTAATCAAAATAAAAACTCATCTTAAATTAAGTGACTAAATTAGTAATTTACCCAAAATGATATAGTTACAGTCATTGATACATTGCCACAGAGGATTCGCACGGTTTCGGTGCAGTCGGTCGATGACTCACCCAAAACCGACCTTGGATCAAATGCACCAACCACCCACCGACATCCATAGATATTGAAGGAAAGTGACGAGTAACGACCGACATACCGGTTTCAATCGATTTTCGGTCGTTCAATCGGTTTTTTACAGTTTGCAATTTGATCAGAAGTCAAAACTAGTTTAGAACAAGAACCTAGCGTATGCCTATTGGAACATTAACCATTATGCATAGGGAAAAAATACACATTAAAGGGTAATAAATTTCCAGAAGTGCAAACAATCCATAAACCATAAAAGCAAAATATCGAATACATAAAACTTCAAGCTTGCAATTTGCAAAGAATGTAAACCAGTAATGCTCATATTGCGTACCCTTTTACATAGCAGCCATATTACACAATTTCAACAAAATTAGAAGAAACCAAATTGGACCCAAGTCTTGAAATTTCGTTAAACATAAAGCAAAATAACTGCCCTTATACTCACCATCTCATAGAAGTCAAATCACTACTACCACATTGCAATTTCATTTTACAATTTCATTCAGATTGTGTTTGGTTAGGGGTTATATCAGATGAAGGGCGTAATATGCCTTTTGGAATCTGATATACCCATGTTTGGTTAGGGGGAATTGCGATTCCGGGTGGCTAAGATTCCCGGTGCCATGTAGGATTAGTGGGAATATACCCTCCCCCTTAGGTTTTCTGATATTCCTCCGAAATCTCAAAATTTATCTCGAAAATGTCCCTCCCTTTTCATCATTTCGGACAATGCTGCCCTTTAATTAAGTTGTTCAATATTACAAATTATATCAAGCTGAAAAATTAAAGAAGCCGAAAAGCAAAACAGTCTTATTTTCGAAACCGTAGCCGCGAAAAAGTTCTCTCATCTCTCTCCTCTAAATCTCTCGTTCTGGTTCAACATTAAGCAGAGTTCGTGTGATTTTAGGCCGTCGAGAATGAAGATTTTGAGCTTCGACTCGGGTATTTCAAAGTTTACGACATCGCACTATGAGTTTTGCTTTTAATATTGTGTTCTTAGGTGATTTTTTGCTGGTCTACATTTTTTTTGTTAAAACACCAATAAAGGTACAATGTATCAAGATTTTTGAAAGAGTTGGCCGAAAGTAGGTTCATTGATAACTGGGTTAGGGTTCTGCCGAAAACATTTTTGGGAAAAGTTACCCTAAAAAATCGTTGGAAATTAAAACTTAAATTTCATATATTGTAGTAAAATATGTAATTTTCAGTTTAGTTTTAGCACACATTACAGTGATGTGTATAAAGTAATATCAATTGAAGTTTATAATGTTAATTATATAGTTAACCCATATAAAATTTGTGGAAAACTTAATCATCCAGTAAAATATGTATAAAATTCGTAAAAGATTTATAAGTTTGTAATTGTGAAGAGCTGCAAATAATTAAGTAATTATACTATAAAGCCATGTCAAATTAATAATTATTAATGTCCACTAAATCAATTAAGTAAACAAACTATAATTAAGAATCAGTGTAGACTGGTATTTCAGTGATGACTTGAACATCAAATTAATAATTATTACAATGGATTATTTGAACTTTAACAATGGGGTTTACATAATCATTAATTAAGTACATATGTGTACAATTTTCTGAATGAGCACATCTTGAAGGATGATCACAAGGCTGATACCATCTTTGGATTGCCACCACAAATGAAGAAGGCATATGTCATCAAACAACTCCAACTAGCCAATCCTCCACAACCACCCTTTGGTTACTGAAATGGGATTTATTTGACTTTGCTGTTATGTTTAATTTTACGGCCAAACAATTGCTTAGTTTGCTAACAAAATCTGTATATTTTGGCACATTAGCTGGTAATACTAACTGTAAGTAATTGTTTTCTATGCAAAGCAACAGTAGAAATATATTTTGTAAATGTTAGCTTCAGGTTTAGGCATGATAATTGATATGGATCATGCATGATGAATTTTTTGTGTAAGTATGGCTGGTTTATGTATTATAGTTTCTAGAAATGCAGATATCTCTTTTTGTACCTCATAGTTTTTATTTATTTAATCTTATTTAAATATTGGGTACATAGGTTTGGTATTAACTCTTCTGAAGTGCATTTATATATGCTTTTGCTTCTTATTATAATACATCTATTAGAGCGGGGGTATTATAGTAATGTGTGAATTTAGGAATGTCACATTCCATCTAACCAAACATGGAACCGAAATATACCCGGGAATCTCAACCAAACAGAAAATGCCACTTACCCAGGTATGTGATACCCATGTAAGTTGAGGCCGGAATATTCCACCATTTGGGAATCTGATTTTCCCCCAAACCAAACGCAACCTTAGGGTTCTCCTCCATTTTGCCGAATTGGGGATTTGCGAAATGCAAAATTGACAGCCCTCTTCTCTTCGAATTGAAAACAAGGATAGAAACTTTAAAGCAAGGGTGAAAGGTGCATTTTTTAATTTTAGAGAAGGAGGAAGACAAAATCGATTTTGGATTTTAGGGTTTCGAATTTGGATTTGGGGAAACTTTGAAATCGGAAATTAAATGGAGAAAGGAAAGTCAAATTTTTTGAATAAACGAAGAAGAAGGCTTCATTTGATAAGAAGAAGAGGCGCCAGAGAGATGAAACAGAGCCTCAACAAAATCAAGAGGCGAAGAGCTTGTCGCCGTCGAGAAAGCGAGAGAGAGGGAAGTCGAATTTTGACAGAGAAAAATTAGAGAAAAACCTAAAAATTTTTAAAGCTTTATATATTTTCTGATTTAAAATGAATTATTATAATTTAAAATTTATTTATTTCATATAAATATATCATATATAATTTAAAAATAATAAAAATATTACAATTAAATTTATAAACTGTCGGTTTCTCGGTTGGTTTCGATTCTCAACATATGGGACCGAAAACCGACCGAGAAAACCAACTTCACCGAAGGCCACAATGACTACACCGACTGCATCGACTCGCCTGGACCAAATTGCATCAGTTTCGATCGGTTTTCTCGCGTTGACCTGACCCTTGCTCACCCCTAGCCATAATAAATGTCATACTCTCTCTGTTCCTACTTATAAGTCCATAATAACTTAAATCTTTAATCGAGGTAGACTTACAACTTAGTTAGTTTCAAAATTCAATATAATTTCTAAGGGTGTTACCAAAATTACCCTTTCAACTCTTTTTTGTACTTTTTATTAGGAAGGAAGAGATATTAAACTCTATTGATTATGGGATAATGCAACAACCACCTCATTTAAGTCTATTTTGGACTTCAAGAGTATTTAAGTAGGATTAAAATTGGAACTAAAAAGTATCTAATTTCTTGATATATGGCAACGTCAAATAAAAATGAACACAGGGTATTGACTTATAATAAGGAACGAAGAAAGTAATTTTTAATTTTGCCCTGTAAAACTTTTTTTATGCAACATGTATAGTTAAACTTGTTGACACGTGAAACAATAAACATTGGTAATAAACTTGTGCTAGGGTCAAAAGTAATTGGGTAAATTACATAAATGGTCAATTAATAATAATTTTCTATTTTGGTCATCCAACCATAAAAAATAACGTTTTGGTCACTTATGTTTGTTGAATTGAATATTTTGGTCATCACCCAATAACTATATGATGATGTAACTATGCCACATGACATGCTCAATGACATGCCACTTAAGCAAATAAAAGGTTTAGTGACTAAAATGTTCAATTTTATAAACTTAAACGACCAAATCATTACTTTTCAAGCCTCAAAAAATCATTACTATTCATAATTTAGTGACAAAAAATAACTAAATTTGTAATTTACCCAAAATAATTTTATAAAATTTTAAGTCAAGAATTCTCCAAATATTATGTATAATGGGTGTTTTAAATAACTGTAAAGACCAGCACTCTTAGAACACCTAATGAAACGCAATCAAATGAATTCCAAGTCAAAGAATCTTCAAATATCCTGCATGGGTATCTTTTGCTACACATTTAATGGACAGCACGCAATTGCAAACAATTAAGTTGCAACGGGGCCATATGGATCAACCCTATATTATATTTGTTCCTTATCCTTTCTAATAAAAGTATCGTTTCTTTTGTTTTGGTCTATATATATATTTGAGTAGTTAATGGGAACTGTTTTGCACTAATTAATTATATTATATATATGCACTGTGCCCAACAGGCCTTGCCAAACTCCAAAATATACTTGGGAGGTTCTGTTTTGTATAGTAGTTGATCAGTAGGAGTATGACTATGATATCTGGTCCACTTATAATAAATCCATAAAACATTAATATAACTCTTTTTTTGTGTGTGTGTGTGTCCCTTCCTCCCACCATCAAGGAAGTTTCTCTGAACACAAAATACAAAAGTTTGAGAGTGTATATATTGTCATTTGTCAAGTTATAAAGCAGAAATTGGGGACAACCCAAACATAATGTTGGGCATGCATAATAGTCTATGATCTTAAAGGATAGATTGTATCTCAAAAGTTACATCTAAGGAGATTTCTTTGTCTTTTGCCAGCTGTTAGGGTTTTATTCCTCAAACATCATTGCATGAGACCGAGGGGTTTTATTTAATTGGAATATATATAATTACTGTTAGGGCTTTTGGAATTGAAAGTGAAGGTTACAAATTAGGTTAACTTATGATCATCTGAACCTTTTATGAAACACTAAATTTGAGTTTTTTTTTTTAAAAAAAAAATAGCAGCATATAGATTATCACATCTCTCTAAGGCTAGAACAAATTGCCAGTGATGAATCTAGAAATTTTTTTTAGGGTAGACACAATATCTTCTATACATACACTGAAAAATAATTATTATAATGGTTTATGGAGTATGGCTTGAGGGCACAATTATGAATTAATCAATTAAAGGTACGCATAGATGATTGAGTTGGGGTGGACACCATCCAAAATTAAATATAAAATCCGCTCTGCTGCAAACCGCCTACCCCTTTAAAGATACGGATCTATTGGACTTTTACATACGGATTTTTCGAACTTACATATTGCCTACAACGAGGGGTTTGTAATTTGAGTCTTAAATCTTTTAATCGTAACGAATTGCTCAATTATTTGAGTCTAAACTTTTGAATTGAAACAAATCGAGATTAAATATTTGTAGAACTTAATCAAATCCATTTTGAATCAAAAATGGGTCAAAATTGTTTAATTCAATCTTTCTATAGCATGTATATTAAGATAATCTTATATATGATAATCTACTTACAACCATCCGATGAATTGAACATATTTTGATCCAATTTGGCCTCGATTTGTTGAAGTTCATAAAAGGACTTTGCTACACGCCCCTCCATTTTATCACACACAATTTTCTCTCCTGATGTGTCTATCATATGTCAGGCCACATGTTATTATTTTATTTGTTCCAATACATCATTTATAAATTTTAATTTTTCTAACCCTTAAAATAAAATTTTAATTTTAATTTGGGCTAAACTTAGTGAATTAGTTATATATTTTATTTCTAAAACCCTATAACAATATTATTAATTATGAAATTTACCCTTAAAATAAAAATAAAATTTTAATTTGGGGCTAAACTTAGTGAAATTAGTTTTATATTTTATTTATAAAACCCTATAACAATAAATTATTAATTTTGAAATTTACCCTTAAAATAAAAATAAAATTTTAATTTGAGACTAAACTTAGTGAAATTAAGGCTAAACTTAATAAAAAGAATAAAAATAGAAAAAAAAAAGAAAGGAAGAGAGAAGACACGTGACCTAACATGTGATGGACACATCAGAAGGGAGAATTGTGTGTGACAAAATGGAGGAGTAAGAAGAATTATCCTTCATAAAAATTCAATTTGTTTCAATCAAAAAGGTTTGTAAGACTCATTGAAATTCTCATGAAAGATTTAGACTTGATTTGTTTCAGGTTTAAATTAAAATTGAGCATTGCATAAAAGGTCTAGACCCAAATTGAATTTAATGGCTAGCCATTTTCTTCAAAAATAATTAATTTTTGGTGGAATATATATATATTTTTTTAAGTTTTAAAACCTCACCGATCAAGGTTCAAGGATTATAAACCTTGCTTTGTTGCACGTTTACAACTTTATTACCTGTGGTTTGAAATTTGAATAATTACCCTTAAAATAAATGCAATGCATGCAATTATAAACATTACACCAAAAAATTAGTACAAATTTTTGAGGAACCCACTGTCATTGACTTCTTTTTGGTACATCATTACCACTGCCAATAACTTTCATCTTATTTCACCAAAAAAAAAATAACTTTCATCTTATATTCAATATACACATCCAGTTATATATAATTCTCTCAAACAATACACGTTTCCAAAAATTTGGCAAAAAAAGAAAAACAATACAGTAGTTTCGAAAACAATTACGTAGCTAGATCTAAAGCAGATTTTTCTTGGCCATAAAATCTAGAGTAGATATGATAAATCAATGTTAGTATCTTTATATTTTGACCGTTGGGTTTATATAACTGTACTAAGAATAATATTGGGATTTTGAGTATCTTATTTATTTTTGTTTTCTTGCTAGATAATGATGCTAGGGTCCATCTTTGGACCACATCACTCTGTTAATATTTATGGTCAAGCAAAATTTTTCAAGTTCAAAGATTTGGGTATTTTGAACAACTAATAACAATTTGTTGATCTTGATTCTCTCTGCAGAAATCTTTTTCTTCTGTTTTTTTATTTGCTCCCAATTTAATGAAACATTTACTTTGATTTGGTCCAATTGATTCTACTTCTAGAGAAAGTAATGGAGGATTTGAGGAAATTTGAAATTACTTAGCCAATCTTGCAGATATTACAAATACAAAGTTCAATGAACATGATTAGTTGGCTTGTGGCCAAGACTCAGGATCACGAGGTGCTTTTGGGTAGGGGTTTAAACCCCGTCCCTGATGTAATTTTTAGACTCTCTTGCAATATACCCCATCTAGTCTAGACCTAGTGTGGGGAAAAAAAGAAAAAAAAAGTTGTTTTGAAAAACATTGATTTGACTCAATATGGAGCTTACAAGATTTTTGGAAATAAATCCTGAAATGCCAACTAAATATTTGCAATTTTACATTAACCAAGACAAGAACAAATGAACCAAATTAAGCAAAGTTCTAGTATTTGCTGATTTGAGGGTTTAGAAGAAACACTACAAGGGTTTTTTGATGAAAAAATAAAAAATAAAAATAAAACAAGAAGAAACACTACAAGAAAAAAAATTAAATAGGAGGCATGACTGAAAAAATCCATTAGTAATCAAACCGTGAGAGACTTCTAGTATCCCAAGTCAACAAGTATAGTTTAATTGCCATGGCTTGCAAACCTGGCCCAATGCTGTCTAGGGCTTCCACAAAAGATTTGGGCTCTCAAAGAGGACGTTTTGGAATTGAACATGAGATTCATGATTTTTTTTTTGAATTCTAATTAATTTGGATTTAAGTTGTGGCGCATTTTAAATTGAGAAACTTTTTCAATGTCTACATTGCATCGTAATAGTCGTTCCATAACTTCTTCACATTTAACAGTTCACAATGCACTAATAAAGTCGCAAATTGCCTTCTTAGTTCATTAGACATTTTACATTGAAACGCCACTCCTTCCATCATGCACTCCGATATACTCTGAATTATCTCAAAAATCATTTATTTTATGAGTAATTGTGCTTTTAACGTAGTGATCCAATCAATTCTAAGTCGAATTTTCTGTTTCTGAATAGATTATTATCCGTAATGTAAAAAAAAAAAAGAATAGATTATTATCCATAAATTGGCAATTGATTTAAGCAAGCATGACCTGACAATTATTCATGTAATTGAGGAAAGAAAAATTCCTCAAAACCATACGCAAGATTCTCTTTGTTTAAAAGGAAAAAGGTAAATAAATGTTAAGAGCTCAAGTGGAATAAATAGCCACAACTGAATTTTTTGATAATCATTTAAAAAAGCCTTTTATAACAATATTGTTATGCTAAACAAGATTAAAGAAATAAAACCCAGAAAAAAGCTAGTAGTTCTATTGTACTTTGAGTTTGTTTAATATAGTAAAATTAAGTGTCTAATTTCGATCTTAAGCTCCCTCTCTCATTTCGTGGGGATACTCTTGTAGATGGTCAAAGCCTGAGTAATCATGTTGGTATAGGATCAGATGCATTAGAAGGAAGCAAGACTGCGGTGCCCTCTTTAGTAAGATTGCTGAAGAAATCTAGGATGGTACTGTAGAAATTGAATTTTTCTAAATAAAATATTTTAATAATGGCAAGATCTAGATGATACAGTAGAAATTGAAATTTTATAAATAAAATTATATGTTGTCAAAATTATTTTAAAATAATGGCAATTTAGAATTATATTTGAAAACAAACACAAAATTATATTTTAATAGTGGCATAATTAAAATATTTTTTAATAATGCCAATTTAGAAATATATTTGAAAAAAGTTACAATCGGAAAACATAAAGTTTACATTATATTTGCACTTTTATATATAGTATAGATAGAATATAGATATATTTCTAAATTGATGCGATTTTACCTTCTTTTGGTAGTGGTATGTGTCGTTTTATCCATATATTTCTCATATGTGCTATTTTAGGCCCATTTAGACTATGTTTTACGAAGATGAAGATTTAGAGTCATTTTGGATTAATTTGGAGAAACTATTGATTTCGTCTCATTTCGCCTCAGTAGGCCCATTAGGCCCGTTTGAGTCTATGAAGCCCAAATTGTCTAGCCAGATGTCTTGAAGCCTAAATCTGATATTCTTAGGCCCAATTCGTTAATTTGGAACCCCAAAGAAGGAGTTTAAGTCAATAATTATGATATAGTAATGATTCAGCTCTGATGCAGCATTGTTAAATCTTATTCAAAGGAGGACTTCACAAGAGCAGTTTTAGAAGAAAATTCATAACTTTTGATTCAGAGCTTAGAAAAATGCAAATGAGGTACCGTTGGAAAGAGGATTCCAAGATCTACAACTTTTACGTTTACCTCAAGACCTAATTCTGTCGTTTCGGTGGAAGGTTTTGCCCTTTAAATTTCTGGACAGAATTGATCTTCTCCTAAACCGACTTAGTAGGCCTATTAGGCCCGTTTGAGATCATGAAGCCCAAATTGTCTAGCCAGATGTCTTGACAGCTAAATCTAATATTCTTAGCCCTAATTCGTTAATATGGAAGCCCAAAGAAGAGTTTAAATCCAATCAATAATTATGATGCAATAATGATTCAACCCTGATGCAATATTGTTAAATCCTATTTGAAGGAGGACTTCACAAAAGCAGTTTTGGAAGGAAATTCATAACTTTTGATTCAGAGCTCAGAAAAATGCAAGTAAGGTACTGTTGGAAAGACCATTCCAAGATCTACAACTTTTATTTACCTTAAGACCTAATTCTGCCATTCCAGTGGACGATTTTACCCTTGAAATTTTTGAACAGAATTGATCTTCTCCTAAACCGACTTAGAGATTGTTTTGGACGAAAATTCAAATGCTAACGATATGTGGAGCATTCCTATTGGCCACGTTGGATCCTAATTAATGAGGATAATCTAAAATTACATTATTTTAATAATGGAATAATTAAAATAGTATTTAGTAATGACAATTTAAAAAAATATTTTTTAAAAAATGGTACAATCGGAAAACATAGTTTTCCCTTATTCATACTTTTATATATAGTATAGATTTGTATGTCTTGATACAAATATCCAAAATTCTTTCAGTGTGTAGTATATCCATTGATATATCATCGAAATATCTATAAATCTCAAAACACTGTGAATATCAATAATTATATATAGTAAAAAAAAATTGGCCATCTATTTATAGTAAAAAAAATTAATAAACTCTCCTAATATTCGAGAAAAAAAAATCAATAGCATTTCTATGAATATTTTCATGTTTTTAATTTTTTTTTTGGCAGAGAAAGAAGATTCATGTTTTTATATATACTAGTTTTAACTTTCACGTGCGTTGTACATGAGCCAACGTGTTTAAATGAAATATTCATAAGAAATTATGATAACCTCCTTATTAAATTATGATAACTATACTATTTTTGATGACCTCCTTGTGAAATCTTGATAATGTTCCTATGAAATTTTAATAACGATACTATGCAATTTCGAGAATCTTTTTATAATTTTTTTTAACCTTCTTATGAAATTTTGTTAACCTCCCTAAGGAATTTTGAAAACCTCACTATGAAATTTTGATAACTTCCCAATGAAATTTTGATAACCAACACTATGAGATGTTGATAACCTCCATATGATATATTGATAACTACGTTATGAAAATTTAAAAACCTCCATATGAATTGTTATTAATCACACCCTAAAATTTTGATAATCACACTATGAAATTGTGATAACCTCGTTATGAAATTTTGATAAACCTTCCTATAAAATTTTGATAAACCTCCCTATAAAATTTTGATAACCTCCTTATGAAATCTTGATAACTATAAATTTTGATAACCTCCCTATGATTTTTTGATAACCTCATTATGAAATTTGGTTAATCTCCCTATGAAATTTCGATCTACATATTATGAAAATTTGAAAACTAATTATGAAATTTTGATAACTTTTATATGAAATTTTGATATCCTCCCTGAAATTTTGATTACTCCATTATAAAAGTTTAAGAACCTTCCTAATTTGGTAACCATACTATGAAATTTTGATAACCTCCCCAGAAATGCCACTATGAAATTTTGATAATCACATTTTGAAAATTTGATAACCTTTTTATGAAATTTTGATAACCTCTCTATGAAATTTTGTTGACCCCTCTATGAAATTTTGATAATCACATTATGTAATTTTGAAAACCTCGCTTTGAAATTTTGATAACAACACTATGAAATTTTGATTATCTTCCTATAAATTTTGATAATCTGATCTCTATGACATTTCGATAATCACTCTATGAAATTTGATAACCTTCTATCAAATTTTGGTACTCCTTATGAAATTGAGACTTTTATAACCTTCATTGAAATTTTATAATTAATTTTAAAATAATAAATTTTAATAATATCAATTTAGAAATATATTTGAAAAAATGGTACAATCGAAAAACATAAAGTTTTCCATTATTTGTACTTTTATATATAGTATAGATAGATTTGGAGTTACTATTGATTTTGTCTCATTTTGGCCCAATAGGCCCATTAGACTCGTTTGAGTCCATGAAATCCAAATTGCCAAGCCAGATGTCTTGAAGTCTAAATCTGATATTCTTAGGCCCAATTCGTTAATATGGAAGCCCGAAGAAGGAGTCGAAATCCAATCAGTAATTATGATGCAGTAATGATACAACCCTAATGCAGCATTGTTAAATACTATTTAAAGGAGGATTTCATAAGAGCAGTTTTGGAAGAAAGTTCTAACTTTTGATTCAGAGTTCAGAAAAATTCAAATGAGGTACCGTTGGAAAGAGGATTCCGAGATCTACAACTTTTATATTTATATCAAGACCTAATTCTGCCATTTTGTGGATGATTTTGCCCTTGAAATTTCTAAACAGAATTGATCTTCTTCTAAACCGACTTGGAGAATGTTTTGGACGAAAATTCAGATGTTAAAGATGATGTGGGGCATCCTTATTAGCCATATTGGATCCTAATTAATGAGGATAATCTAAATTTTCATTATTTTAATAGTGGAATAATTAAAATATCATTTAATAATGACAATTTAGAAATATATTTGAAAAAAAGGTACAATTGGAAAATATAAAGTTTCCCTTATTCCTACTTATATATATATAGTATAGATTAAGTCTTTTTATCTTCCTTAAAAAAATATGGCAAAAAAAATCTTCCTTAAAATAAGTCTTTTTATCTAAATTGTCGTCCTTATATAAGCTATTAAACTTGTAAGTGTTTTTACATGTGTGGCAAATGACATACATACATGCAATGCATTTTGAAGATCATGAATCTTGTAGAATTGAGCATAAGGCGAGAAGTAAAAAAATAAAGGAAAAAACAAAACAATACAAAATTTGATTGATCGATGATTTCAAATTTACGATCATATATAATGATTGAATTACATTCATTCAGTTATGGAGTGGCAAGATTCTTATAGAACCAGATTCTAGTGGTTGGCTTGGTACTAGTTATGGGTCAATGAGAATGAAGCATTGATTTCATTTGACTTGTTGTCCGAGTTATGTTGTGCTGACATTTTGATTCAGAACAACTACTTTTTTGGGCCAATATTCAGAACAGCTACTTGTTATTTCTGCTTTGCTTTTTGATTTGTGCATATAAGATTGTTGAGAAGGCGACACTTTGCTTAAGTGGATGTTTTTGTGCTTTGATCTCTTACAAAGTGATTTAGTTGCTGATACTCTTGTGTTTGTGTGTGTGCATTTTTTTTTCTGTGTTGGTGGGAGGGGGTTGAGATGTTTCCATGGGACAATGGGGGCACTGGGTAGGTGGCTCACTAGATCCATAAGACTATAGGACATATATTCAAATTAAGACTAAAATTTGGAGAAGTGATCAAATTAGCTTTAAGTGTTTAGATTGAATCTAATCAAGTCTAAAGGTTTGGGTTATCAACCAAATCAGGCCTTATTTACAAGGATCCGCGTGTGTCGTGCACACGCCGTTAAATACTATGGTTTTTCTGACTAGTAACAATGCATTATTGACTTAGTGAGTGTGTGCGCAACACGTAGGGGGTATCGTAAAAAAAAGACATAATTTGGTTGACGGCCCAAACTTTTAGGTCTAATTAGATCCAATCTAAAGAATTAGACTTAAATTGAGCACTTCCTCAAACTTTTAGTTCTAATTCGGGTATTTACCCTAAGACTATATTATCCATGTATTAGTATACTACTATTGGCCAATAACTTTACTTGATTTGCCTCACTAATAAACTTATTCTAAAGACCTAAAGCACATACACCCAATTTGTGTTTATCAATCTTTTAGTAATGTACATTGATATTGTATATCATCTGGCTGTTAATAATGTTTACATTGATACAGACTTGAGTTTCTTTGTTCCTCACCAGGATACTCATGATGCTTGGTCTTAATAGCCAGTCCCGCCAAGCATCATGAGTATCCTGGCTTGGAATTGCCGGGTATTAGGGGCAGGCCGGGCAATTCCCAATGTTTTGAAAGTGTTGAATAAACACCGTCCCCAGTTGGTATTTCTTAGCAAGACGAGGAGGAGAAGCAATGAGATGGAATGGCTTCGTTCGCGATGGGGATATCAACATTGTTTTACTGTGGATTCATTTGGTAGAAGTGGATGTCTCTCTTTGTTATGGCTAGATGTTTGGGAGGTTACTATTTTAAGCTATTCAAGTTCTCATATTGATGCCCAAATTATTGATGGGGAAGGTTCAAGGCCATGGAGGTTTACTGGTTTCTATGGAAATCCTGTTATCAATCATCGAAGAGAATCATGGTAACTTATTCGATCTTTGAAAGAGAGGAGATCTTTATAGTGGGTGATTAGGGGAGATTTTAATGAAATATTAGATGGAATGGAGAAAGTGGGTGGTGCTATCCATTCCGAAATATAAATGCAAGCTTTCCGTAGTGTGCTTATGGACAGTTATGTGGAACATATACCATTTAAGGGACCTGACTTAACTTGGAGAAGAGGTAAAGGGGCAGAAGCTGTATTTGAAAGGTTGGATCGTTTTCTGGTGTCAAATGATTGGATTAACAAGTTTGGTTATTCTATTGAGGTGCATGATTATTCTAGCCTTTCTGATCACTTACCTATCATCCTCGAAATCGCTGATCAACCTACACAAAAAGCCTATCGACAACATTCTCACAAATTTGATAATTTCTGGACACGCCATGAGGAGTTTCAACGAGTTGTTGTTGAGTCTTGGGGGTCTGATGGTGCATTCTCCTTAAAGGAAATCTCGGAAAAGATTCAGATTTTCTCAACTGAGTTTTCTAATTGGAATAAGTCGGTGTATGGTTCTCATGGTCTAAAACTTGAAAGGGTTCGAAAGGAACTAGCTGAGTGTTACAATTTGACAGCAGCAAGGAATAATTTGATTCGTTTGAATGAGTTGTTTTCGGAGATTAGGGAGTTGGAGAAATGCCAGGAGATTTATTGGAGACAAAGAGCCAAATCATTATGGTTAAAAGACGGAGATAGTAATACCTCTTTTTTTCCATAATTTTGCATCACAACGGAGACAGGATAATTCGGTTGCAAAAATCAGAGATGAACATGGAGTTTGGAAGACTGAAACGGGTGAGATTGAGAATGTTTTTGTTAATTATTTTGCAAAGCTTTTCGTTTCATCTCACCAAAGTGTTCTGAAGGCTTTTGCAATAACATTAAGACTAGACTTTCACCAAATCATGTTGACTCTTTTGAATGAACCATGGGCGGCAATGGAAGTTAAGACAACTATTGATCAAATGAATCCATCGAAGGCTCCTGATCCTGATGGAATGACAACCATGTTCTTTCAAAAGTATTGGGATGTTTTGGGAGAATAAGTGACATCGACAGTTTTGGGTTTTTTGAATGGAGGGGATTGGTGGCCTGATCTGAATGCCACAAATATTGTGTTAATTCCTAAGGTGAGGAAACATGTTGTGCCAGCGGAATTCCAGCCAATTAGCCTTTGTAACGTTCTATACAAGATTGTTTCAAAGGTTATAGCTAATAGATTGAAGTTGTTATCGTCGGATATTATAAGTGAAAACCAAAGCGCATTTGTACCAGGACGATTAATTTTCGACAATGCTTTGGTTGCTTATGAAACTGTTCATCAATTAGAGAATCGAAGGTGTGGTAAAAATGGGTGTATGGCATTGAAGCTTGACGTGAGTAAGGCCTACGACAGAGTTGAGTAGGATTATCTTGTGATGGTTATAAAGACTATGGGGTTTCCTAGTAACTGGATTTCATTAATTATGACTTGCGTGCGTACTGTATCTTATTCGGTAGTGGTGAATGGCAAGCAGTGTGGTAACATTGCTCCATCTCGTGGAATCCGACAAGGCGATCTCATCTCTATGTATCTCTTTCTGCTTTATGTTGAGGGGTTATCTGCTTTATTGAATAATGCTGATGAAGTTGGTCTTATACATGGAGTTTTAGTGTGTCGAGCAGCACCTAGGGTTACACATTTACTATTTGCTGATGATAGTTTGTTGTTTGCAAGGGTGACATTGGAGGAAGCTGAGTCAATTTTAGAGCTTTTGCGTCAGTATGAACAGGACTCGGGGCGATTTATTAACACTGATAAGTCGGCTATTTATTTTAGTCTTGACACTCCAATGAATAGCCGTGAATCTATTAAGCAAAAATTGGGAGTTAAAAGGATGTTGGCTGGTGATAAATATTTGGGGTTGCCCATTTTAGTGGAACGAGAAAAGAAACTCCATTCAACATATCAATGATAAAATTTGGAAACGTATTCATCATTGGCAGAGTAAGTTGCTTTTTGCAGCAGGGAAGGGGGTTCTCATTTAGGCGGTAGCTCAGGCTATCCCAGTCTATGCCATGAGTTGTTTCAAGTTCCCTAAGACATTTCTTAAAGATCTTAATTTGACACTTGGGTTTTAGAGGCATGGGAGAGATGGTAGAGGCATCCATTGGGTTCGTTGGGAGGATTTATGCATGTCAAAGTTGGGTGGGGGATTGGGTTTTAGAGACTTTGAAGCTTTCAATTTAGCTTTCCTTGCTAAACAAGGGTGGAGGTTCATCCATAACACTTCTACTCTTTGCTACAAAGTCTTTAAGGCAAGGTATTTTCCGTCAACTCCTTTCATGGATGCTAATCTTAGTTCCAATACATCATATGTTTGGCGGAGTATTATGCATGGGCGATCGGTGCTAAAATTGGGCTCGCAGTGGCGAATTGGGGATGGTGCCTCGGCTAAAATCGTGGAAGATACTTGGTTTCCATCCTCACCGAATGGTAAACCAAGCTCAATGACGCAATCATTATGGGATTGTTGCCGAGTTGATTGGCAATGAAGAGAGATGCTGGAAGGAGGATTTACTGCGATCCCTCTTTTGGCCGAATGAGGTGGAGGCCATTTTAGAGACAACCCTTAGTTTGCGAAGGGTTGAAGATAAATTGATATGGTCAGTGTCCAAGTTGGGAGTTTTCATTGTCCGATATACATACCATGTAGCAAGAATCTTCCTTGACCATGAGGTACATGACCCCGAGCTTTGAAATCCTATATGGAAGTTGCTTTGGACGGCTAAAGTTCTTCCTAAGGTAAAATTTTTATTTGGCAGTTGACTCATGGTTTTGTTCTCACTCAAAATATACTGCGATTGAGACATATGGATGTAGTCGATGAATATTATGTATGTGGAGTTTCGGAGGAGACTTTGGCTCATGTCTTTTTCGACTGCCACTTTGCAAAGATGGTATGGAATGAGGTAGCTTGCTGGATGGATGACTTTGTTGCTAATAACGAAAATGCTAATGACTTTTGTTTGAATCTTTGCATTGCTGCTCAACAAAAGGGATGCCTCGACAAGGTTTTGGTTAGCCTTTGGCTGCTTTGGTTTAATCAGAATTCATGTTTACATGAAGGACGATATGCTACAAGTAGTCAATTGAGTAAAAAAAAAAAATAGAGGATACGGTGAAGGAATATTATAAGGGGATGCAGAGTATTAATGGTGAGAGGGTGATTTCCAAAAGGCAAGCTGTGAAGCATTGGAGGCCGCCAGACCCAGGTCTTTTGAAGCTAAATTGTGATGCTGCATTTAACAATCAATCGGGCTTAGCTTCTTTGGGCATGGTAATTTGGAATGATAATGGTGATGTGATCCTTGGGGGTGTTAGCAGTGTTGAAGGAGTAGCCAGTGTCCTGCATGACGAATGTATGGCAATTATTTTCAGCCTTGAAACAACGTGGGATTATGGATATACTAGCTTGCTTGTTGAATCTGATAGTAAACAAGCTATTGAGGAGATTGCGAAGGGCAAGGAATCATTATGGTCTATTGCTTATTTGATACATGATGTTTTAACCTTTTTTGACAGTTCTTGATTCAATCTCTTTTTCTTTTGTTAATCGGGAGGCGGATGTTTTAACTCATAATATTGCTAAATCGGATTGTAGGGTGGCTGATCAGAGAGTATGAGTCGGTTATTAACCTTCAATCCTTCTCCTTCTTGACATTAATGAAATGCCCCGGTTTGATCTTAAAAAAAAATAATCTTGGATCCATGCTGTTTTTTATTGAGTCTTGCTTCTTGAGGTGTAATTTCTTTTTTTGTTCTTTTTTTTTTCTGTACATAAGAATGGTCCAGGACTATTAAGTCATAATGGCTATAGGCCTAGCAACTCCTTGCATATCCTCTTGTATGAATTGGTGAACTGATCTGGACGGTTGATCCAGCTTGGTAACGTTAAAAGGTCCTTGGTGTGCCCAGTTGGATAGATAATCCATACACATATTAGCCTTATGATCATAAGTGTGTACCGACGAGCATTGCCAATTACGTTGAAGTATATCTTGGTCTCTTCCAATGATTGGAACGAGAGGATCATGATTGCTAACTTGTTGGAGTACTTGGTTGACCACGGGCAAAGAATTTGACACAACTAAAACCTTCTAATAACCAGCTTCCCAAAGCAAGTTCAGACCATAGAAAATTGGCAACAACTCTGCTTTAGTAATATTTCAAAGCCGAGTCTACAGGAAAACCCAAATAGGCATAAACCATTTGAATCTCTACATAACCCTCAAGCACTATCCTGGATTTGAAATAGCAGAAGCATCAATTTTCATCTTGACCCAACTCAAGGGAAGAGCATGTCACTCGATCAGACCAAAGATCTACTATATGGAGCAGCCTTAAAATATTTGTAATTAAGATAATCCCCAACGCTGATATCTACCAGTTGCAGTGCATTTGTAGGCCAGTTGGAATTAGGTTCAAACACCAGTTTGTTGCGCCATCTCTAAAAAATATGCTAGCAAGTAAATGCAAACAATAAGGGGCAAGGCACTTTGTTCGTATTTTATGCAGTACCTTGACCACCTCCAACAGGTCGTTAACAATTGGAAGCAGATCAACAATAAATTCCTCACCAACTCTTATGCTACTTTGATAGGTAGATAGGGTAAGCAAGGGTCGAATCCACAGAGACGACAGTTTAAACCTACAAAAGCTTGAGAAAACCAATCTAAGAACACAAGATAGATTAGTAGTATCAAATAATCAAACAAACTAAAGCAATTAAGTCTAAACAAATCAACTATAATAAAAAGCATACTCTTCTTCTCCACTATGTATGATTATTGATCAATTTTCATGGATCACAGGTATTCAATCAAACAAGATAATTCATTCAAGTCCTAGGTGAATGATAAGACTACCTAAATTCATCTTTCGTTTATATCACATGTAAACTAAATAAATACCTAAATTTCCAAAATAATCCTTTCATTCAAAATAGACTCTCCTACCTAAAGTCAGAGATCCCATAAAGAAAAAGCATTAAGAACAATAAACATGCCTAGCATATCTCTCAAGTTACTTAAATTCACAAGATAGATAAGATCTACTATCCATTCAACCAAGCAATTCGGCTACCTAAAGTAACCCAACAACTTGATTTGCTCTTTTATCAAAATCAGCCTAAAGTCACCTATTTGATAAAGCATATGATTTATACAATTCTCAAGATCAGCAACACAAGACTAGATCAAATCATCTTTTATACAATCATTGAAAGTATGTGTACTTCAATAATCAAGCCATATAAATCGAATAATCCAAAGGATAGATTAATAACTTGTAATAATCAAGAACATGAATACCTCACCATAGAATAAAAGATCTTTAATCAAAACATAGGGATATAAGAGTATTAGGTTCTCTACTCACTCATGAGAATGAGAGAAAACTCCATTAGAACTTACAAAGAGAGAAAGGCGGTAGAGAGAAGAGAAGTAAATCTAAGTTGTATGTAAGTTGTTAAGTTGCAACCTAAAAACCTAGAAAAGAGTACATATATATAGGGGCGGCTAAGGGACTTATTCTAACCCTAGGAACCTGTTTAAGCACGTGTAGATCTCATCTTTGCTTGGTAATCACGGCCTAAGAGTCATTAAGTGATAAAAACTCTATTCTCCCCAAAACGACTACTGTCCAGCAACTTCAGGGGCATTTTCGACCATCCAGATGAAAATTCAGCTCTCAAGATCTAAATAAAAGTTGTAGAGCTTGGAGTTAGCTTTCCAACGGATCTTGAATCATCTCATTTGGACTTTTGGATCAAAAGTTATGGCTGATCTACCAAAGCTGTGCAAATCTGAAATCTTCTTTGTAGTTGTTGCGGCTCTAGGATTAAAGTGAGCTCATTTAGGTCATCTTGTATGATGAATTGGACTCTCAAACTCCTCTTCAAGGGCTGGTCTAAGTGTAAGGTGTGTAGGATATTGGATCAAGTCCACCAAAGCATCCATAAGGTCCATCAAAGGCTCTGACAATGAGGAATGACTAGTCTTCATCTTCAATGACCATGTGTGTCCCCATGTTATGGTTCCCCACATGCTCATGTATTCGGCTCTTTGGGCTAGTAATCTCCTCAAGCTATCTTCTTGGGTTGCGTAGATGATTCTTCAAGCTTCCATTGACGAACATCTTGATCTTTGTCAACTCATGGTTCACCATATGTGCAATGTGGTTCACCACCTCTTCCTTGAAGTAGCTCCACTATGATTCCAACGTGATCAACATGGCTATGGGCTTCTCCAAATCCTAGCTCATCATCCTTGGATCCATAAGTGCTCCAAAATACTCCATTTAGACCATTTAGCATATTCCTCTCCAATTAGGCCTACAAGTGCAAAACACCTTATTAGAGGGTGAAATAGCATATAAAACATAATGAAACCATGAAAAATAGATATAAAATGTATGTAATAATTTGGTCTCATCATACCTAGAGAAAAATTATAACGCCACCAATTAGTTAAATTAAGATTATTAAAATGGTGAAGTTTACCTCCATGTAGCCATGTTGCCCAAATATGTTGGGATGACAGACAATCCCTTAGAACATTCAACACTGATTTATCCCCAACTCCACAACAGGGGCAGAAACTATCGGATGTGATGTTCCTCCGTTGATCGGTCGTCAGCAAATCATAAAAATAAAAATCCCAACAATTACTAACTAAAGATAGTTAGGGCAAGTAGGGGTCGATCCCACAGAGAGAAAGGTTATTATTCTTTTTCTTAAAACAAAACAAATAAAATAAAGAAGATTTTGACAGTAAAATTAAGTTAAACCAATCTATCAATTAAAATTATCTAAGAAAACAATCAAGAAAATTAAAGAAAACAATTAATCAGAAAGCAGAAAATAAATTGAGAAAATAATTAAGAGAAACCTTCAACATAGAATTAATATCCATCTTGACAACAATAACACGGATCATTGATATCTAAAGATTATGAAAACAATGGATAGCTTGCTTGGAATTTAATCCTAAATTACCTTAATTAGATAAATCTCTTGATCCAGTGTGAATTATCCCTTTTATTCTTTAAATAATTACCTCTTGATCCAGTGTGATAATTACTCAAGAATAAAGCATTAAGATCTAGTAATTTACAAGCACAATGGGCAATTAAAAATTGGTCAAAGATTCTTAAATCCCTTGGAAGGAAGATCCTTCGCTTCCAATTGCTACCTCACAATTAAATCCGAAGATCCTTCAAGATTTAATTTAGCTAATGCTACTCAATTTATCAAGAAAGTGCTAGCTTCAATCTATCAAAACAAGCAACATAGAATTCATGCAGAGATATTAAGAAATACCCAATTAATTTTCATATAAAAGCACAAAATCTCACCATAATATAAGTCAAGAGATCAATTAAATTCTACATTGGAGAAAAGAAAAGGATTACTCACTCATGAATTGAGTGAGCATCCAAAGAAAAGAAGAAAAACTTATCTATGCATGGGAAGAAGAGGGGGGCGACGGCTCCTTGGCTTTTCTCCTCCAAATCTTCAACAATTCTTCAAAATAAAAACTTTAGATCTACATACCTCAAAAACCTAGACCTAAGGTGGCTATTTATAGTGGAAGTAATCCTAGAAAATCTAATTCTAACTTGGAAAGGGGTCTAAGTCGGTTTTGAGTCTAACTTAGAGTCTAAGTTAGATTAAAAATCTTCCTAGAGTAGAATCCAAGTCAAAATAGGATCCTGAAATTTTGCTGAATTCGTGCAGGGACTTCGACGTCATTTTGGACTTGAAAACGGCAGAACTGGGTCTTGGACTTCGAAGGAAAGTTGTAGATCTCGGAGTTAGCTTTCCAACGAGTACTCCTGGGCTTCAAACGGAGGCCTGAGAAGAAAGTTATGATTTTTCTACCAAAACTGCGCCTGAATCCTAATCCTGTTAGGACTAGAATCGGGAATCTACGGGATTTTGGATATTTCCTTGAATTTAGGAGTCATTAATTGGGATTTTAATTCCAATTAATAATTATACGGGCTGAGTATTTTCCCATATTAAATATCCAAAATTCCTTAGCTTCCAGCCTTCTTCATGGCTTGTCTTCAATCCTTCGCAATTAAAACTCCATTCTTCAATTCTTGCTCTTGAAATTATTCTTCAATGGTCTTCAAATCTTCAAATAGTCTTCAATAAGTCTTCAAACACGAACTTCGAATCTCCAAATCTATACTCAAAATTACTTTGCTCATATCTGTGTAAAAAGTCATCAAAATAGCTCCAAAAGTAGTGAAAATGATCAAATTATCAATTTCACATCTCATAAAGACTCAAATCACAAATATTAACAAAATAACATATATTTAAGCATAAATAGATCCAAAAACATAATAAAATAGCCATAAAAATAGAGTTGTTTTTGGCTCGATCATATTTTCCCCCACACTTGAACTTTGCTAGTCCCTTAGCAAATCAATGCGTAAGTTAATCAAAAACCAATTTTTCAAGAAATCAATTTGAATTCATACATACATCAAAGAATCAATTCAATCATAAAATCAAAATAACAAAGAATAATAATAATACTCAATCAAAAGATCAAGAAACAACAAGCATCATCATTCTTAAGTAGCCATAATCAAAGTAGCTTTAATCACTTACCATTCTTCACTTTCTATAACTACTTCTTTCTATAAGCTCATGTTTTCCTCTTTTTCTCCACTACTCAAAAGATTGTAATGTCATAAATATAAATCAAGGGTCATTGTGGGTTATAATAGATTTTCAAGGGTAATTGTTTTTAGAAAATTGAGGTTACTAACCTCGAAGTGTTTATGATTTGGGGTTACTAACTCCCATTTTTTAGGCTACTAGCACTCTAGAAGGACTCCTTCTTTTATTTTTTCAGAGGGACAATATTTTTGTAATTCCATGCCTCTTATCCTCTTTCCAAGGATTACTAACTCCTTTTGTCTAAGAAAAGAGTGACAACAATGGATTAATTTAATTTTTTTTATTATTTACAGAAATACCTCTTCTCCTCTATCATGAAAAACACTTCTTTTTATGAAAACAAGTTTTTTTTTAATTACCCTTTATAGAGATAGTCCCCCACACTTATTCTTGACATATATCCATGGCATACTTTCTCAATCATAATTTTAATCAAGATTGAACATAAGTTCTAGAAATAGATAATCATATAGGCAATTAATGAATAAGATCATATCACAGACTTCAATTATACCTAATTCTAAGAAATCAAACAACATGCTATAACTCAATCAATAAATCAAACATTATTAAAATTCTAAGCATTCATCAATCATAATTAAAACAATTAATCAAAATATGCATGAAAATTCAAAATTTTATCTCCAAAAATCAATTTTTCGAAAATTTTGTCAAAAATTGGGGAAATAAGATCAATAAAAAACAATCAAATTCTATCCTAGGTTCTCATGCAAACAAGGACTATCATATGACTCAATTATTCAAGTAA
>AWUE01018532.1:0-104147 GCA_001974825.2 Corchorus olitorius | reverse complement strand
AGTCATTAATTGGGATTTTAATTCCAATTAATAATTATATGGGCTGAGTATTTTCCCATATTAAATATCCAAAATTCCTTAGCTTCCAGGCTTCTTCATGGCTTGTCTTCAATCCTTCGCAATTAAAGCTCCATTCTTCAATTCTTGCTCTTGAAATTATTCTTCAATGGTCTTGAAATCTTCAAATAGTCTTCAATAAGTCTTCAAACACGAACTTCGAATCTCCAAATCTATACTCAAAATTACTTTGCTCATATCTGTGTAAAAAGTCATCAAAATAGCTCCAAAAGTAGTGAAAATTATCAAATTATCTATTTCACATCTCATAAAGAATCAAATCACAAATATTAACAAAATAACATATATTTAAGCATAAATAGATCCAAAAACATAATAAAATAGCCATAAAAATAGGGTTTTTTTTGACTCGATCATCCGTAGACAAGCCAATTTAGTCAAAAGTCAATCATGGCGAACAATCCAAATAAACAATTTCACTTTGAGCAGAGCATCAAGAGCCCATAACTTTTTCCAAGTGATATCATGCATCCCCTCATATGTTTGTAAACAATATGCTGAAGCCACTGAAAAGTCACCATTAGAGAGAAAGGGGGGGGGGGCAGAAAAGACAATCATGTTCACCTGCTAACGAAAACACGAGTGAAATTTGGTTCCTTAAGTCACTAGATAAAAGATTAAGACGATCCCAACATTAGCCATTAGGTGTAACATAAACACTAACTAATTCCTTTCGTAAATGACCAGAAACATCAAACCCACATTTTGCAACTAAAGGATCCTTCCTAATTCATTCAATATTGCCACCTACATTATGCATACTGCTAAGTTGCTAGCTTCAGTAACAAAAAGAAATTGATGGCTTGAATTGCAACTTCTTGTGGTGTTCTACTGAAGAAAAGCAGAAGGTGCCGCTTATCAAGTGGGATAATATTTACGAGCTGAAAAGTAATGGCAGTCTTGGTATTCATAAGACATCTTCAATGAACAAAGCCTGTTGTCCAAGCTTGGGTGGAAGAGAATGTAGACCAAGGCTTGTAAGTTTTACGGTTGAAGTACTTGAATGTTGGAAACTTCATCAATAGTAAGTTGAAACAAGGCAGTTCTCACACCTGGCGTAGTATCCATTCCACTAAAGATCTCGATCATCTCATTCAACAGGGTTGTGCAAAGATTATTGGAGGTGTAATTTCTTTGATAACCCCTTATTTCTTACTCCCTTTATTCCCATTTATATGTCACTGTGATCATACCAAAATTATGCATGTTTTTATGGTCATTTTCCTATACTTTTGAACATATTTATGCTAGAATTTACCCTATAATGCTTACATTTGTGATTGTAGGTATTGAAGAGGTAGAATGTGCAAATGTGTTGCTTTAGGCACTTTTTGGAGCTATTTTGATTGATTTTTGGGCACAAAGGTTTTTCATGGATTTTCTTGGAAGAATTTGGAGCTATCATGTTCGTGATTGAAGAATTTATGGAGTCAATTTTATGCTTATTGAAGTCATAAAGTTGAAGCTACAAAGTTCCAAACTAAAGGAGTAAGAAGAGCTCAAGTTGCAAGAAGACATATCCAGTCATCAGAGAGACATGGGTGATCAGGCTTAAGACATGGGCGCTCAGGCCAACCATGTGGGCGCCCAGGAGGAGTCGAGGCCTTTGTCTGTGCGCGCCACCAGCCACTTGCGGGTGTCTTCATGCTGAAGCTTCTTCCTTTCTTCCCAGATTTGGCGATAGCTTACGAAAACAGCCATAACTTTTGATTCATAACTCCAAATGAGGTGTATGAATATGCGTTGGAAAGCTAATTCCGAGAGCTACAACTTTTATGTTTCAGTCGAGATCCAGTTTTGCCGTTATCATGGACGGAAATGCCCTTAAAGTTTCTGCAGACAAGCTGGACCTAGAAAAGCCCATGAAATCAAGCCCAAGTTGATATGTTTAGTCTGAATTCGGTATTTGGAGATAGCCCAGACCTGGAGGACGAAATTCCACTCAATTGAAGAAGGTTTAATGAGCTTAAAAGTCTATTTTGTCTTAGGTTAAGTTTGCCCTAAGTCTCTAGTATAAATAGACATCTTTTATCTCTAGAAAAAGGGAGGTTACACGATTTGGAGAGCTAAGGGAAGCTGCCGGCCAGACTCTATCTTTCTAGGTTTTTCTATTCCTTTTTCTTTTGATGTCTACTCAATTCATGAGTAGCTAATCTTTTATTACTCCAATGTAGAATTTTATTGATCTCTTGACTTTTTTATTTATGAGGAGACTTTTGTTCTTAATAATTTGATTTTCTGCTTGAATTTGTTTCTTATCCCTGTACTTCATCTTATGTATTCTTGTTTGATTGGTTAGGAGGCCTACTAATCTTGATAATCTTGAATACTATTGTTAGATTCAATTTAGCTTGAGTCAACCTAATATTGGTCCAACTGACAATTGTAATTCTAGGAGTCCTAGGTTCAATGGGATTATCAAACCTTGTTGAAATCTATAGGCCGAGATGGAAATAGATGTAGATGAGTTTGGTATTGATTTATCATGCATGCAGAAAAGTAAATCTTAATGTTTGTTTTATGATTCTTCACAGGATGATGTCTTGATTAGAAACAATAGAAATTAGTTTTAACGAGATGCAGATTAATTTTATTAGCATGTTGGAGTGTTGAGTATTCCACTCCTATACCAATTATTCAAGTGGAGTTGTTTAAGATATTAGTGAGATTATTTTGTTCTAAAGAAAGTTGATGCCTACGTCTTAGGATACATACTGCTTTGGAATAATTTATTATGCTTAATTGATTGGCAATTAATATCAAATTTATGTTTAGTGTCGATGATCCATATTAATCTTGTCAAGAGTGAAATTGGTTCTATATTGGAGGCTTGTTTTATATAGTTGGTCACTTGATTTATTTCGCTCTTAGTTTATTTCGCTAGTTATAATTTAGATTACTAAATCTCAACTTTCAAACTTTTCATTTTAAACATAATAGATTAGTAAAGAGATTAACCTCTCTCTCTGTGGATTCGACCCTTACTTACCCTAACTATTTAGTTAAGTTTTGTGGGGATTTATTTTGTGATTGACAAACGACAGATCACACTAAAATTTTTGTTCCAAAATATTTGTCACTTTAGAATTTCAAGAGAGCATTAATTGTACTTTTACCAATATTAACCCTCTTTAAAGATGGAGAGAGAATGCCAATTAAAAGATGTAGAGTATTGATTGAATGACAATATAATCCTTTAAGGGATTTTTCTTTAAAATTTATCAACTTATAATTCTTTCTTAATCTGTGTACATGGAACTAGAGTGACATATTTTGGAATGGAGGGAGTAAATAAAATTCATGTTTTTTTCTTTTTATATATACCACATATATATATAGTATATTAATTATTTTCACAAAAATAGTACAAAATGGACAATTAACTACTCAATAGGGTGATTATTGGCTTAATGGAAAAAAAATGGCCCTCAAATTATCACAAAATGGACAAAATGACCCATGAACTTTCAATTGGGTCAATTAAGCCATTTGATTTGCAATTTTGGGACAATTTAGTCCCTTCAAGGGCCTTTTTTTCCTATTTTGTCAAACTTTGAGGGCTATTTTGTCCTTCTATGTCAAGTTTCAAGAATTATTTTGTCTATCAATTTAAAGCCATTTACTTCTTTTATTTCACGTGACCAAAGTCCATTCAATGAGAGGCTAAATTGTCCTAATTAAGATTGATAATTGGAGGGCTTAATTGTCCCATTCGAAAGTTCAGGGGTCATTTTGTCCCTTTGATGATAGTTCGAGGGTTAGTCTACTAAGCCGATGATTATTCTCGTTGAAAAGTGTATGGACTATCTGGCAAATTAGGCTCAATGTACGGGCTATCTGGCGAATTGGGCTTAATCCTGTGCTCGAGGGATTATTATTTCTTCAGGAAAAAAAATTATTACTTGTTCCTCACTTTGACCAAATATCTAACAAAATAAAAGGGTAAGGGACTCGAAGGAAAACTCCTCCTAGTGGTTACTTTCTTTTTTCATTCATTCCAAATTCAGAGTTTTTTCTCATTTTCCCTCAACGAACCATGGAAGACTTTGTTCACTTGCCCTTTTTCTTTTGATTTTTACTAGAAATTTTGCCATGTGTATGGTCGAGACTCCTTATGAGAGCGTTTGTCTTGCTTCATGCAAGTTTCTCTCTTTTATTCTTCATTTTCACAGTTTGTTATGCTGCTTCTTATTGTTAGTGATTGTGGCAGAAAATTTAGACAACTTGTGGTCGAAATTTCCATTGACAGAGGAGGAAAACAATTTTGTTAAGATCAATCAATCTTTGGTTGATGAAACCATCGGGGAAGGGAATCATTGTTTGATTGGCAATTTTGTTAAGATCAATCAGTCAGTTTTTACAAAGTTTGGAAGTTGTCTAGTGGGTTGCATTCAGAAATCTTGGCTATCCATTTTGGTTTTCAACTAGCATTAAATGCAACTAAAACACCGTTGAAGTTCATAGTGATTCACTCATGGTGTTAGGCGAAATTAAGAAGGATTCGAGATCAACTTGGAATGGAACCTGCCTTATTGAAGAAACTCTGCATCTATCTAGCCTATTTGATGTTTGTTCCTTTTCACATTGTTACAGTATTGTTATTGTCAGGGGTGAGAATCGGTCGGTTCGGTCGGTTTCGGTTTAATTTAATCAGTTTTAGTCGGTTTTGAAATATGAAATTTATCGGTTTTTGGTAGTTTCGGTCGGTTTTTGGCGGTTTGGCGGTTTTTAATAATATTAATTATAAAACTATTAAAAATAATTTATTATATATTTTATATATATCATAAATATAATTTATATATTTTATATATATCATAAATATAATTTATATATTTTATATATATCATAAATATAATTTATATATTTTATATATATCATAAATATAATTTATATATTTTATATATATCATAAATATAATTTATATATTTTATATATATCATAAATATAATTTATACAAGCAGGGCGGCCTGCGCTTGCGCTGCAGTCCTCTTCTTATTAGGGCTATATTTTTTGTAGTTGTTTAAGTCGGTTAGTAAGAAGATATTGCATTGGCTGTAAGTTAATCAGTTAGAAAAAACTCATACATGGAAATAAATAATTCGCATATATGAAGCAAAACACATGACCTCTCTTTCATTCTAAAAGTGCATTATCTAAATTCTACTTCATCTCTAGGTAATTCATCGAAATAAAACTAATATTCTATTCTTCCATTTCTAGATAATTCATCAAAATTAAGCTAATATTAATTGTTGTTTGTAATTTACGCTAATTATCTAAAAAAAATATAGTACGTTGCGGTCATTTTTTAATCTTGATTGCAATTGTTAAATTAATAGACTCAGGTAGGTGGAAGAATTTGGCTTTTGCATAAAGAAGGCCTAATTTTTTGTAGTCAAGGAGTATGTATATTTGTCGTAGGAAAATTGAATTAGTTGAGAGCATTTGCAGGAGCATATGTAATTTACACAATGCATCACAAAATGATTGTGCTTAGCATTGGCTAACCGTGCTTTTGGAAATGTGGAAATATACTAATTAAATATAAGGAAACCTCAATAAAAAGGAAGTCGAATGATAAATAAAAAAACTTTTTGTAAAATAAAAGAGGAATAAGGAAATGTTAAATTTAAGTATCAAATAATATAATCAACAAATTAATCCAGATTTACCTCAAAATGTTGCGGTGAGAAGTGAAAGCTCCCCACTTTAGGTTATGCCATCCTAAGGCGCTACTAAATTAAATGGAATGATCTTATCAACGTCCACCTGGAAATTTTAGGAAACAGAACGGAGTTCATGTGAAACCAATTCAAAGAAATGTAAGGGAAGAATAAACCCACCCAAATATAAATGAAGACGAAAGGAAAACAGAACTGGAATGTCAATAGTTTACCCATGAATCAACCATTATTGCATATTATACATTTATAGCACCAATCCTTTGGAATTCCGGCAGAGGAGTTGAACCGGTAAATCCTAATATCCACACACAATTAATATGTAGTTAAAACACACTTAATCATAAATATAAAAATAGTAAATTACAAAAAAGGGCAGTAGGAAAAGTAAGGGAGTAAATTCATCGAGGGCCTTTTTAGTCACCCGAAAAATGCGAAAAAACCAAAAAAAGCCAAAAGGAGACACCACGTTAATCCTCAATTTGGCCTTCAAGTAATTTCGATAGTCACTAAAGATAATATATAGTATATATATCATAAATAATTAAATATATTTTATATATATTTTATATATATCATAAATATATTTTATTTAATAGTATAATCGGTCGGTTTCGGTTCGGTTTCGGTTTACAAAACCTATACCGAATACCGACCAATTATATTTAATCGGTGGCGGTTTAAACCGCCTAAACCGATTAAACCACCAAACCACCATACCTCGATTGGTTTTTGTCGATTCGAGCGGCTTAAATCGCCTAATTCTCACCCCTAATTATTGTTGTGACTCGTAGTATAACGCAATTAGGCTTTGACAATGATGCTAATTATGCTTGGTATGAGATTTTTCCCCTTTTTAATTCGGACTATCAAATAAATGAAGTATGATTACTTTTCTCAAAAAAAAAGAAAAAAAAAAAGAAAGAAAGAAAGAATAACAAATTAAAAGGGCTATATTGAACATTTTGAAACTTTAACTGCCTTTTGACAAATTGCACCAATTGATCGTATAGGGAAGAAGAAAAAACCTGAGATGCAAAGAAAGGAGAAACAATGAGAAAGGAAAAAGACCAAATTTCTTCCATGAAAAAAAATCCTAATTCATGAACAGCGAAAAAGAGGAAACGAAAATTAGAAGAAAGCAATGACAGTAGCGGCAGGGATCGGGTACGCGTTGCTGGCGTTAGGTCCGTCTCTTTCACTCTTCGTTTCTGTAATCTCCAAGAAGCCCTTTTTGATCCTCACTGTCCTCTCCAGGTTTCCCCTCATTTTCCCTCCCTTTTCTCTCTTACCAAACTAACCCAACTCTGGGTTTTTCTATTTTCTAGTTCTGAATTTGTTGGTCAGTTCAAATTTTCACTTTTCCCCCTTTCTGTTTGCTGTAATGCAGTACATTGGTTTGGCTTATAAGTTTAATTATATTATCTGGAATTTGGAGAGGTTTCCTTCCTTTGAAATCGACAACATGGTGGCCGTTTGCAATTCTTATATTCTCATCCGTTGCCTTTCAAGAGGGCCTTCGCCTTCTTTTCTGGAAAGTTTACAAGTAAGCCTATCCAATTCTCCATTTTGATTCGATGCTCAGGTTCATTGCATTGAGAATATAACATTTTCAAGAATCATGCTTTTAGTTGTTTTGTGAGTGTAGTCGGATATAGCATGTATGTGTTGCTCCGAATCCAAGTTGATAAATGCTTGTATTTGATCTCTCAGGAGATTAGAAGACATATTGGATGCTTTTGCTGATAGGGTTTCAAAGCCACGCCTTTATCTGACAGATAAAATGCAAATTGCTCTAGGTAAAGATGTTTCAATATCCACTGTCTGATTGTTTTAAGTACTGCCGTGCTTTACTTGCTCTGGAATTGGCTGCTAAGAATCTTCATGTTAGAATTACTGCTAAAGAGAAACTGTGAAAAAACTTGTAATTTATAAAGCAGTCTAGCAGGACAGAGTTAAGGTGAATATTTTTCTGCAGTTTTTGTTGTGACCTCTTCTCAATTATTCAGCCATGCCTTCTAGCGTGCTTACTTCTTATTGAATTCTAATTCTAGAGAAGTATCTTGTTCTACATGACCACGTTCATAGGAATATATTATATATCTAGATTAGAAGCATAACAATGCCCATACCAAGGTCCCTCTTTTCTCTTGTTCATGTTGATATTTCTGGAAACAATAAACTATATTGATGTCTTTTTCTTTGCTTTCTGAACATTTTTTCTTGCTAATTTTATCTATGCACTGATATCATTTCCATTAAAACCTGCATCAGCTGGCGGGTTAGGTCATGGTGTGGCCCATGCAGTGTTCTTTTGTCTTAGCCTCTTAACGCCAGCATTTGGCCCAGCAACCTATTTTGTTGACAGTTGTTCACAGATGCCATTTTTCCTTGTGTCTGGTGAGTAACGCAATTTCTTCTATAAATTTGTTCCTTGCATCTTGTATGTCTTTGTCCATTGTATTTCAGGCATCAGGATGCATCGATCTGCAGCTTATATGCATTGTTTATCATTTCATGCAACATGAATATTGCAATTTACTACAATGAAGTTGATCCTGAATTTCTTTGCATATTGATCTCTCTTAAGAACTATTTAAAAACTGTTTTGAAGTTGAATTTATACTTTCTAATTGCTTTATCTACATTGCAGCGCTCATTGCACTTGCTTTTGTAACTGTTCACACTTTCTCAATGGTTATTGCATTTAATGGATATGCTGAAGGGAATAAAGTAGACCAAGTTTTTGTTCCCTCAGTTCATCTTGCTGCTGGAATGATGGTAATAATCCGCTTAATTTTACATGTTTATGCCATAACTTCCTGTTTACTTTTGAAACTTTAACATTTCTGGCTATTTCCAAAAAGCATTATCAAACTAATGTTTAAACAGTGATAACTTAGCATCCATGGATTGCTATTTACCCGATCCACTTGAGCCATGCAACTTGAACTTTGAAATTGAAAAGGATAACATATGTGTTGCCTATTTACATGTTGTAATGCATAAACTTGTTTGTTCAAAACTTTTTTATTTATTTATTTATTCTTTTTGGGGGTGGGATATTAGTTTGTTCAGAATTGTTTGATGTAAAAGCAAGGTTGAAAATTATGGAATACAGAGTTTATGCCATGTTAGGAACCAGGGGTTAGGATTTAAGAATCCACTGGGTTTGAATTAATTAAGATTCTATCTCAAAAAGGGCTGAAACTGAAGGAAAAGATTGCTGGAAATTATGGAGCATGAATATTAGAATTCTAGTTTATGAATCGAGGACTTTGGCTGGTTGGGTCTGATTTGACAGAACAGAGCAGGAAGATGGTTGAAATCACGGAAAAGGGAATGAAATTTACATTGCAAGCAAGAGAAGAAATGTTTAAGGGAAGGGGTTTACTTTCTAATAATGGAACCCATAAGCACTGAGCCTTAAGAGTTGATGATCATTCCTCCATACATGTAGAATCATTCAACACAAGATACTTCACAATTGACAAACCTGCTTTTGCTTTGAGATGTCAGTAATTTGTAATGTTCCCACTTGTGCTGGTCAAAACTAGATTAATTCTCTTGTTAACTCTTATGTTTAGCTCTACATGAAGCTTGTGCAACTTGTCCCTTTCTTTGTGAGTTTAATGCCTTTTTGCAAAAGATTTCAAATGATTCTTACCAGATTGTCTGTTTTATTCCCAGACTTTGATAAATTTTGCCTCTGGTGGCTGCATTATTGGGATTCCTCTTCTATTCTTGATGGCAATCTTGACCTTGATGCACTGTGGGAGGATGGTGCGGAGAAGGCTAACTGAAAACCAAAGGCAGGGTGATTCATAAATTGTAACAACCACAAACTTTTTGAATTTCTCCCTTAGATTAGTTGCACCTGCACAGTTCCCTGTAGGTGGTAGACATCTAAGCCAAGTAAATCCTCCTTGTTTAATGAAGTTTGCAACATCTGGTGTCAAGCAGCTTATTGCATAGTTCTTGACTATGTGATATCTGTATGGTTTCAGTATCTTCTTGCATTGCAACAATGTATTTTGGTTTCCTGTACCTTCATGTGGCAAGAATACATTGACAAGTTTCTCCAACAAACACACTTGTATTTAGTATTTACTGTCCTGTTCAATAGATGTCATGTTTACTTTTCTTTCTATTTTCAATATATACTTCTTTTTCCAAACTTTGGATTTTTGTTTATTATCTCGCTCTATTGAATTGAATTAAATTGAATTATACAATTTTAATTATTAATATTCATGATTGAGCATTGAATGAAAAAAAAAAATCTATATATATATACATAACAAAAGAACATTGAATTTTAGTTTTTTTTGCCATAATCGAAATTCGAAATGCATTATACTCATATTTACAACTCTCTCAACAATTGTAACAGCCGGCATAACACCAAGCAAAAAAGCTTAGGCCTCTATTTATATTTCAGGGCCTTCACTTGAAAAAAAAAAAGAAAAAGAAAGAAAAGTGTAGTGAGTATTTCATAGCAGGACTATAAGTTAGTTAATTTCGACGGTAAAGTAAAAGAGTAAAGAGTAGATTTATTTATGTAAATGTATCTTCTGGATCAGCCTCAGCAGTCTGGCTTTCCTCCAAGTTGCTGAAGTCAAGGAAATGAGTTGGTCTGTGGTCCTCATGGTAGTATTCTCTAGGCGTACCAATCTTCACCCCGTATTTCATGCTAACCGTATGCTTCACTCCCATGAAATTGTAATTCCATGAACCATTGTCAGGAACCATATAAAATCCAAGGAACCGATCGCTAAGGAGCATCTGCACCTTGTCATAATGAGTTGGACTGTAACCATGAGGATTGCCTCCTGTATCTTTGTTAACCCGTCCCCATTCGTAATCACTTGGAGTAAGCTTGTATGCTGTTAACGAGCAGGAACCTGGAGTGAAACTGCATGTCAAGATAATACACTTGTCTCCATCCCACTGCTTGTTATTCTCTAAAATCCGAGCATGAGCGGTAACATCCTGTGGCGATAATTGAGGAAGCTCATTTGGCTGTGTGTGCATCCAACCCAAAGGCTCTAGATCATTCAAGAAATCATGTTGAGGTAGAGCAGATGGAAGATGAACTTGCTGATGAGTTCCCCACTGTGGTACCATGGCAATGCAGCGAATTTCCTTAACCTGAGGGTTGTCAGGAGGACTAATTCCGTACAAGTATCCAGCAATTTGAGTCCGAAGATCTGCTATGCAGATAAATTTCTTCAAAATGTTCTTTGGCATGATATATGTGTAGCCAGTTTCCTTTATGTCCTCTGAGTTGACATATATATGATTGACTCGGAGATAAAGGTTTGTGGCTGATATTGCTCTAACACGCCAATCTGTCTTGGAACCAAATGCTGCTTGCTCATAGGGACTCGTGGTTGTGACAATGAGCTCATCACCATGCACATTCGTAGTCTTAGTCGTCACAGCTGTCATCTGGCTTGCCTCCTTGGCCTGTTTCTCAATTTCTGCTATCTGTTGCCTTTGTTGAGAGGGTGGAGTAATCTCTGCTCCTAGAATAATATCACGAATCTCAGACTGTGTCAAGGCTGATGTGTTCACATTGTTCTTTTTGGCATAGTCAGAGAGTATGAGATCACTTAAAGCTTTTTCAACCTTCCTCCATTGATCATCAGTAAGAGAAGGCCAGATATGGTGTGGCTCAGTAACAATTGTTTTGTCAGGTTTCAGTAACATCTTAGCCTTCTCATTGTTCACATGAAGTGCGCGAAGGATCAGATTGAGTCGAATAAATGCAGTGCCTGACCACGTACTCTTCAACCAGTCATCATAGATATTGAACAAAACCATTTGTGGATCTGTAGCCTTGAGAATCAGATCCCCAAATTTCTCAATTTTCAAGCAAGCCTGGAATGGGAGTTGCAGCTCGCTTCCCTTGATAACTACGTTGGGGAAATCCAGTAAGTGAACCTCCAAAGGATCAAGCATTCCCTTACGAGTAACAATAATTTGCTTTGGTTGTTCTTCAACAGGCAAAGACCGCACAAGAGCTGCAACTTCTTCAGCAGTTTTCCACTTGGCTAACTGACCTAGACGCTTTTGACCTGCCCACACACTTGTGTGAATCACCTTCAGGAACAATTGTCCCGTCCGTGGATTGAATATAAAGATAGCACCATTAATGGGTTTTGTTGTGAGATTCCCTTCAAAAGTCTTGTGGATTGTAACACGATACACATTGGTGTCATCAACAAACCATATGATCTGGTTGCTGAAAATCTCTCCATAGTTTTGTGATGAAAGGTAACGCTCAGTAGGCTCAGAAGAATACAACTGCAAACTTTTCCTTATCCGCTCCCTTAAGACATATAAAGCAGGATTTGACTTGATGATCTTATTCATTGCCCGAGCAAGCAGTGGCTTTGATCCAGGAAACCAGTTACCAAATGCAGAATGCAAGTTGTAAGCCAAATCAATGCCAATCATCAACCCAGTTGGAGATGGATATAAAGACATGTTGTCTGCTGTATAATCCATGAATTTAACGCTCAATATCGTGCGAGTCATAATCTCCCCACCGGAGCTGCACATCTACCCAATACTTATTGCTTGCTTTTTGATCAAACATGTCCTCGGACTCAGCAACAAGACTAGGCTTTGACATAGGCCACCTATGCGCTGCAAAGAGAAGAATATCCGCACACGAGCTGTTCATCTTATAACTCTTCCTTGGATGGATTGTCTCCTGAACAGCTTCAATTTCCAACGCGTCCAACTCCTGATCCAAGACTTGGCAAAGATCCATAACCACACTCTCATGAATCTTTTGCCACAAATGAGCGCGGAAAATTTGAATCAAAGATATTTTCAAGGTCGGGATCTTCCCATGCATGAAAATTCCCGTTAGATCTAGTTGCACTTGAAAACCAACATAAACATTAGCCCGATTGATTGTTGGTGACCACCAAAGAGTAAACCTACGGTTAGGAATCTGGTTAAGACCAGATCTCTGAGCATTAGTAAGCTTCTTATATTTCATCGACTCCTCAAATCCAGAAGCCTTTTCCCAAAACAGACCCTCCCAAGTTGGAAAGTATGTTCCTTTAAACAGTGTATGTTCCAGAATTCCCTCAACACCTCCCAGAGCTTGGATGACATCAGTTCGATAATTGTTCAAGTTCCACAATTTGCCATCATGCCTCTGGTGAGTCCACCAGAATGGATTCTGCTTCAAAACTTGGTACTGCTTAAAGTCTGTACGTACTCTCCATCCCTTGTCATATGCTAATGTGTGCCTATCCTTCTGGAACAAAGTATTTATACGCGGTATTCCCTTATCCCAAGAATCTTCCAAATCTTCCAGGGTTAGACGCCGATTTTGTGCCTGAGCTTCCTGCCTCTTCAGTGCATACTCTGCCCAAACACGCTGCGAGTCTGTGAACTCATCCTCCCATGTATGTATGTAGCGATAAAGATTAGGAATCAGTTGGTCCTCTTCATGACTCATTCCACTCCTAAAGTGAGTTACACCAACATCAGTCTGCTGACTGTATCGGAGGTCACTCTGTGGAATCAATATGTGACCCATAGATAACATGCCAAGTCCTCCAATTTCTTTCGGAGTGTAAAAGATGACAAGGGGGAATCGACTAGGCATTTTTGAATTCAGGCCAATTTTGATACGTGTTTGAATTTTGTTTTCACATTTAACCAGCAGATCCAAAAGCTCTTGTGTATGTAGAATTGCTTCACGGAAGTAAGTCACAAGACCTATTAAGGCTGTATTCCATTTGTTGACAATCTTGGTAAATGTGGTTGACCCAGAAGACATGAGGATCTGCCTAACACGATTTTCAAATACCTTCATGTGCTCATCATCAACCTGTAAGAAAGCAAGTGCTGTTCTCTCTTTCGTTTGTTCATTCTGCAACTTCCACACTCCATCTCCTTTTGTCATGCTAAATGCTTCTTGAGTCATTCTTATTTTGGGATGCATCCGAACTTCAAAACCACACATGCTAAAAAGAAGGTTGGGATTGTCCTTGCTATAGACAGAAACGAAGCTGTTCTCCCACTCCAAAGTCGTGATGCTTCTAGGCAAACGGTTCTTCATGTCCCAAAAGACACTTCTCCCAAGATTAACATCATGTTTCATAAGCCTCATTCTAGCGTCTCTTGGCCAGCATTTCTTGTTGTTATATCCGACCATGTTTTCGTTGTTTGGATCAGGATGTTCAGTGAGATATCGCTGGATAAGATCCCGTGCCTCTTCATGAGTGAATCTGAATAATATATGCACCTTATCAATGTACCGAGAGTACACACGAATTGGATGTCGGGTCTCAACTTTTGTATCCCAGTATGTGATGAATTCATTTGGCATTTGGGGAGGACCAGCAATCTCGCTAGCACGAGTCAACCCAAGAAGCAACAGATCCAAAACAAGTCCATAATACTGGACAACAAAAGAAGCAAACTGCAGACCACGTATAAGACCGTATGAATTCGTGTGACTCATATCTTTGTAAGACAGAACCACATTATTTTTTGCAGTAACATAATCTGCAATGTTGTGATCAAGCACCAAACGCAGAAGCCTGTTTAAGATTGTCAAGTCAATCTTCTCAAAGAACTTGTCAAACTTGGTTTGAAGCATGAGCACACACTGCCCCTCACTTGTGTCCCATATCCCTTGCAGATTGTTTATACCTTGACACCATTTGTAAACCAAAAGTGGGGGTGGCTCTGAATCTGCAGGCTTAATCCAATTAGGAAACAGGTGGCGCTTGTCTCCTTCATACCATAGATATTGGTCAAGATAAGCATCTGTTATCTTCTCGAGTGGCTCAATTTCATAGACTGGAATCAAATAACTGTATAAATCCATGAACTCTATACCAACTTCTTTGAAGGCACGCTGGGTAAGCAGGTGCCGCTTGATCCTTGACAATGCTTCATGAGGATTATCATAAGCTTGCTCAATTAGACCCAATTCTTCCCTCTGAAGTTGGTTTAATCTCACAGCTACACTGTAAGGTTCCTTCAACCTCTCCAGTGCAAGGATTAGTAGCTTTGTATCATGCTTGTAAGATAGAGGAGGAAATGGAATGGGAGAGAATTTTCTTGACTCCAACCAATGCACAGTAGTGGTATAAATAGCAACTGCTTCTTCTGGAGTGACATATGGCCCATCCTTCAAATAATTGTGTTGTCTTTCCTGCTCGGCTTTCAGCCAGAGACGTGTCAGTCTGCCTAAGTTTTTCCTACAGACTGTTTTATCAACGGTTGCGCCTCTTCTAATACGTTCACGATTGTAATGAGCAACATTTGTCCACCAGTCAGCTTTTGACTTAACATATCGAAGGATCATATTCTCGATGGGAATTGGCAACCCCGGAACCTTCCATGGGATGTTTGCCTTCCAACAGCGCCATGCCTCACTAAGATGCTGCAGTATTGATCTAGCTTTATTTTGCTTTATCCCCTCTGGCATTGCATCAATAACATCATGCATGACAGCAGCTCGAAGCTCCAGATCGAAGTGACTCTCAACACGTTGCTTGGTAACAGTCTTAGCCACTCCTTTTGAATGACGCCCTTCAAACTGACGTGCAAGAAGATTTCCTAACCACCTTTCCAGAAGAGGCACAATACCGCGAAGGAAAAACAGCCATACTCTCCACATGGGTGCCCAAAATCCGCATCCAGGTCCTTTACCAACTGGTCCAGTATTGAAGCGATAGTAAACTAAGTGCTTCAAGTCCTTGCACATCCTGATCTGTCTCATGAGCCGGTACTTGTAGCGATACATCCCGGTCAACTGACCAACATGGGAGAATGTATACTGCAAACCATCAGCCAACTGGAAGGCATCAACATTGCCAAGGCGAAACTGGACATTGGCATCAACCACAAGCTTTGTTAAACGCAGGATCTCACGACAAAGATGAAAAGCATTGCCAAAACGTGATTTCTTGCGCTCTTTTGTGGTGAGAGTCTTCACAGGCTTCAAGTTAAAATTGTAGTCAAGGTGAAGGTAGTTCAAATTTTTCCTATGTATCAAAAGGTTCAGCATGTTGTAACCTTGCTTACAAACTTGAAGACCAGCTTCAACCCAATCAAGCTCTGTCATTTGGAAAAACTTAGTGGCCTGGAGAGACCGGAATAAGTGCTTCTTCTTCTGAGCCTTAGGTGGTCTATGATGAAGCTCATTCAGCACAAAGCATTTCAATAATTTCTGATAACTAACCCGCACTTTAACAGGATATGATGGAGGGCAATGCTCCTTGTACCACTCCGACACAAGTGGTATATCTTGAGCACGCCGCATCCTACCGGATCTCATGTTAAAAGGGCGTGGAGCAAATAATAGAGAAATCCCAGCAGCAGTAGTGTCAGTAAAAAGCTGCGTGTCACTCAGCAAGGGTTCCACCCCTTGTGGCAAGACAAACTCATCTTCATCGACATCATAAATTTTCTTCTCCTTGTTTGTGCTAGTTATGGGATGTATCAAAGGATCATAATAGAATGCTGGTAAATCTGGGTCTTCTGTTTTAATGTACATGACCATGGGAGTATTATATACACCAAGCTTTACTTTCCGGGGCCTATTGTTATAAAGATGAGGGAAAGCAATCCGGTACTCTGTCCTAAGAGGTGAACGAATGATGAGTTTGTTTATATCATTAAATTCATTCCAATCTTCATCCCCTTTCTCCATATCACGGTATAAAGGTTCAAACTTAGGCCCACCTGGTATGCACACGTTTAATGCTTTAGCCGTGAAGAAAGACTCCATGTCAAACAAGTAGAAATAATTAAAGTCGATCAAATCAGAAAGCAACTGTCCAGAAAGCCGGTGCAAAGTTTCCATGATCGGAAGGGATAGATGCCATTTCCTGTAACTCGGACCATTGATAAGTTTTGTTTTAACAAGAGGCTTATGGTCATAGAACCAAGCATATACAGCAGAATCTTCTTGTTCATCCAGCTCCAATTGAATGGGCTCTAGAGGATCAACATCTAACAGATTATCAGCATAATCTAATGGAGGTTCCTCATCATCAAATGGTGGGAAACGCATTCTCTTGAAATGACGACGATCTCTTTTCTCTCTTCGCATCATGATCCACATTGTACCCCACTGTGCCAAGTAAATTGGTTCAACAACCCATGGTATTTCATTTACAAATGTTATTGCCCCCGTAATATGGTATAAGACCTTCACATCACGAGCCTGCTCCCAAGGCATTGGCATATTCTCAAGCAGCTTGTAGACTGCATGGGGAATGAATTTAAGGGCCCCAAGATACACACGTTTATCATGGCGATACTTTTTCGAAGACATGTCCCCATGGTCTCTGATAATCTTCCTGACATGCTCAGGGGGCATATCCTCCTTTTCCGTCTCGACGAACCCAAACTTCCTTTTATTTCCGTATCGCTTAGAGTTAAGCTGCATCCATTTACGAGCCTTCTCCTCAAGCTTGGCGTCCACCTCCTGAGGAGTTGTTTGCGGAGCCAGCACCGTGTAGGAAGGCTGAGCAGCAGCAGGCGGTGGGATGGTGGATCCACCGGTCCCGGGTGGAGCTATCTGAGCCCACATGGCCAAAGAAATCTTCTACTTCAGAGATAGAAATCAAACCTTTAAAGATAGGGATCGAAGAAGAAATTGGATTTTCGTTTGATGAAAAGTTTTTGAAATTAGGGTTTTGGCGGAAGAGGGTTTAACGATAGGAATCGAAGAAGAAATTGGATTTTCTTGATGAAAAGTTTTTGAGATCAGGGTTCTGGCGGAAGAGGGTTTAAAGATAGTAATCGACGAAGAAATTGGATTTTCTTTCGATGAAAAGTTTCTGAAATTAGGGTTTTGACGGAAGAGGGATTTTGGTTCTCTGACTAGTTTCTCCTCCCTCTGTGCGAAGAGTCTGAGAGTTTTGAAGCAAGGTGAAGGGATTAATCGGTTTTATATACGGGATAAACTAATGGCGGTGGGATTTTTTTTTTTTGAGATCAACTAATGGCGGTGGGATTTAAGCAACAGTGAAACGGTCCATAGCAGAATGGGCTGGGCTCTGCCACTAGCTTGTGAGGGTCTAGACTTTTATTTTTTGTTCGAAGCGAGGGTTTAGAGTCTTATTAGACTTCGTATTTATATTTAACTAACCGCTTGATTTACATTTATAAAAATTAATTAATTATTAATACACCAAAATAGTAGGGTTAAAAATACAGCAGACAAATGGTAGGAAAATAAGCCCTCACCTAATTTTTCTGATCCCAATTTCATTATTACTACCAAAAGAATTGACACAATTTCTGATTTTATGTATTACAAACAATATAGGGACTGAAATAAAGTAGACATTACTTATAATCTTGGTTTCAGCATGCATTTTTATGTATTCTCAACTTTGTTTCACTTGAGAAAGAATTTCCAAATATCTCTATCAGACACCTCCTTAATCAAATGGACTCCAAAAATGCCTTCTTCATCAACTAGACTTCTCAGGTGTCGTGCTGCACTACTGAAGCCAACATAATTCTTCTTTGTTGCCAAATATAACACTCCGTATGGAGGCCTTAAACACTGGTTTGTATATAATGGGGAATAAATTAGTTACTACTAATGCTGAAGTGCACAGCAAATTAAAGTAGGTAAAATATGAATACAGAATTGCATAATTCATCCAAGTAAAGATATGAGGCAAGTCAACAGGGGAAATCGCATCAAGGCAAAAAGATAATATAAAAAATGTATGACACGAATGCTGGGGACGTGTGATTTAACGCTCAACAGACAATACAAAAATAACTTCATTTCATGCATTTATTTAGATTCCAGTGTCAATTCAATCAATCGATAACTTATATCTAGTAATCAATCATTCAGCTTAATTCTAATAGTTTTAGTAAAAGAACCAGTGTTGTCCATAGATTACTCAACCTATATGATATCTATTCTATCCATTTCAGATTTAGGTCAATGTCAGGATAGCAGCAGCGGCAAAAACAAATTTATCTAAATCCACTGCGGCTCCAGTTATTTCTAATATAACATTTATCTAATTCTTCCAAAGAAGTGGAAAACTATATGATTAAAAAGGGCACACAATCTTCCTTGTTTAAGCAACACAAACTTCTTTATCGCTTTAAAGAATGTCACCAAGATCCCAAGTAGTATTGACAAGCAATGTAAAAGTCAAAAAGCTAACCTTCTTAATTAGTGCATATAACTTCTTCAAAGAGGAAACTGAGTATGGAATTTCTGTCATCAAAATAACATCATAACCACCTTCTCCCTGATCTGCCTCACTAGCTCTTTCCCATGCCCGACTTCCGGAAAGCTTTCTTGACCTTCTTGAAGAAAATTCCTGGGCTATGATGCTACCGTCTTGGCTACTGCATCCATCCATGAAATCCTCCTCAGAGAAGCTCAAGCTCATTCCTGTAGTCACTTCAGACACATCATTCCGAACAACAGACAGGACAGTGGGGAGTTCTTCCCAATCCCCAGCGTAGAAGTGCACTGTTGGAGCAAGAGTTTGTCTGGATGGAGTTAATGGACTCTCAGGCTGTCGGCTCTGCCTGTCCCGAGCTTGCTCAAGGTTTGCAAGAACATTTGGTATGGTAGTGCATCTAATAGTTTCAGCACTAAGGTCTTGAAAGTGCACTGTACAAGCACCCTATAAGAAGCAAAAAAAAAAAAGAGAGAATAAAATGGAGTGTAAACATATATAATTCTCAATATATAAATGGTTTAAACAGTTAATATTGATGAAATTATTAGTAAGATAAAAGAGATACAGAGTGCATTGGAGGAACACTCAGAGATCATAAAAGGAGTGTACCTTCAGACAAGCAAAAATCCCAGGAAGTCCATAGCAACAGCCCAGCTGTAATAATAATAAAATAGGATGATTAGCTACCACTCTATCTCAAGAAGAACTACGAAACAGAAAATTTAACTCCCTAACTCTTAATATCATTCCACACATGACAACTCTCAGAAAAGCACAAGATGGAGGAGGCTTATAACATCTAGAACTATTTTAAAACTGTCAAATGAAGTTCGGAGTTGCTTAAAATAGCAAAGAACAAGGATATTGAAGTGCACATTTAGGTTTATTGACTCCTTGGATTACATTCACACGACATTTTAATTCACCTATTCAATAATATTATCAAAATGGATGTAGAACACATTTTCTAGTAAATAAAGGAAAAGGCTGATATATCATTTCAATAGTTAATTAAAAATTCAAATAACATTAAATATATGCTATATGCTATGATGACTGATATTTTCAAATTTTCTAAACATATAAACATACCTCAAGCACCCTTTTCCCTCTGAAGCTCAACTGTCCATCACGAATCTCATGCTTAAGGACATTAACAAGATCGATAGAGCTGTCCCAAGATTTCAAAAACCCTGCTAAACATAATTGTTTTATAGCTGTCAGTTGCAACTTATCAAATAAACAAGTCAACACATAAATTGACATTAGTAATTTGTAATAGCAAACATAAATTATTATTTTATATTATATAAAAGCACAACTTAATAAGAAATTAATGCATAACTAATATGCCCTACCATCAGGTTTTGAGGATATCATTTCGGAACCGGTGAAACCAATAATATCAGCGACACTAACTCTTCCCTGTAAGGTTGAAAAGACATCAGCATATAAGTACATCATGTCTATGTGTGGATGTGAAGGAGTGCAGAAAGTAAAAGGAAGTTTCACAAAATATTATATCGAGAAAGAAAAGATGTGAAAGTGCCTAGATAAAGCAATCCATAAAGAAGTCAAAATACCTTGAACACATTGAGCCCCTGCAAGTCTACATTATCCCCAGCATACTTATAAGGATGAGCTGCCTGCACAATAGCAGGAAGTCTTAATTTTGAATACAAATATAATCCCCAGACCCAGCCACTAACATAATAAGCAATCTCATTGGAAGATAGCCAACCATTTGTGTACACATTTAAAATTCCAATACAGGCAGAAAAAATTACCTTTGAGGGTAGAATCTCCACAGCTGGTGAAGGGAGATGGACATCTCTCTCTGATACAGTGGACATGCTTTGGCTTCCTCGATCTTGGGGCACTAAGCCTGGCAAGCATTGTGCAAGCAGTGATGGTGCACGCATCTTGGTCTGATACTAGGAAACTGGTTAATAAGGAAGAAGAACCTGAAGATATCAAAATTTACATTAATATACAGCATAAACTAATTCCCAAAGAGAGGAAGAGAAAGGAAATAGCTTGTAAGGTCATCATTTACAACTGAATGTACAGAGCCAAAATCCTAAACCCAAAACATTGATCTATATAAACAAGACAATAAAACCAGCAGCACCTATAATGCAATACTAGACATTAATTTCATTAAAACTGTTCATGGGAGAAAAAAAATCTTTAATTCTTATATCGGTGAATGGGAACCTTAATTTTCGAAGAATTCTTCAGGAATAAAAATAAATCCAAAACTTTGGCTTCTTGAAGAACCATCAATAAATTCAAAACCGTAAAGGAAGTTCATAGTTCATATATAATCCTAAAAATACTAACGTTCAAGATGAACTGAAATCGAAAGTTTAAATTAGCAGAGTCAAACTCACGCAGAACAAGATCAACTTGAATATAATAAATGCTAATAAAAATGAACTGTTCAAAACATTACAACCTAAAAATGCCAAATTACGACATGCGTCCTAGAAACATAAAAATTCTGGAAAATTGAAACCAGCCCATATCGAAATTATACCAAAATGTTAAAACCCAGAACCCAAAATTCAGCCAAAAAAAAAGAACTTACCTTGACAGGAGATATGATCAGCAAGCAATCTCTTAAAACAAAATCGAATTTCTTACTGGAAAAAATTTGAATTCGTCTGCTCCTATATATTGCAAGTGAAGATCAAAGCTTTGTAATTTCTGAGAAAAAGGACTGATCGTCACATTGGAAAGTCAAAAAGAATAAAAGGGAAAAAAAACGACGACCAGTTTAGACAGAGAGGAAGGAAAGAAGCTTCGATTTCAGACTTTGTTCACAGTAACAGTTAAAGTCCTGTTTTACCCCTATTTATTCAGGGTGAGTGTTCCTCAGTAATGAAAGAATTTACAGATCCCAAGTCCTAAGCGCGAATTATCAATCATGTGTAATTTTTAATTAATTTGTGATTAAAAAATTTCGGTTAGCTTTTTAATTTGATTTTTGTTTAACCTTTTTTAACATAACAATAACAAGTAGGGGTGTAATCGAGTCGAGCCGGGTCGAATAATGAGATACCCGAGTTTGAGCTCGACACAATTTCCCGAGCTCGATACTCGGCTCGAGCTCGTCCGAGCTCTGAATATTAAGCTCGAGCTCGACTCGAGACGGGTATCGAGCTACCCGAGCTCGACCCGATAAGCTCGATAATGACTAAAAAATTTGATTTTCAACCTTTTTAAGCTCGGACTCGTTGGAGCTCGAGCTCGAGCTCGAGCTCGAAAATGGTTTTGCTCCATTTTTTAAACAAATACTTTAAAAATCCAGAATAATAAAATCCACCACATCCACATACAATTACACCAAATGATAACCAATTCCATACCAATTACAAATGATAATCAATTCCATACCATTGAAACCACAACAATAAAATGACACCAACATAACAATCAAGAATAAATGTCTTTAGGAAATAAAAAGAAACTTTCCTAGCCTCCTTGGTCCTCATTTGAGTTCAACTTCAATTGTTTTCTTCTCATTCTACAATGTACAAAGCAAGAAAAAGTTGATAAATTAAATAAGATTAGAATACAACATCAACCACTGCAGCAACTAAGTCATACCAGATCAGAAAAGGCTCAGTATCAAAATTCGGTGACCACTTTAATTGGGGAAAAAAATTCAGAAAGGGCAAAAAAAGAAGGCAAGAAAGATATGCACTAAAAACAGTATGGGCACCAATTTCTAATGCCTGGGCAACATTGCATAATCAATATATAATAGCAAAACAGTATGCACTAAAAAACAGTATGCACTAAATTAATGATTTCCAAATTCCAACAGTTATAATATCTAAAGAAAGGATAATCAAGTTAAAACAATTCAAAATAATAAAAATGCAATGTAAGAATAGATGAGTAACTTACTTTGTTCTTCTTCTTCACCCCATGTAGATTTCGGCACCAATCTCCTCCACAAAGTAATGCCTGGACTGTCTCAGGAGCTAGTGAAGCCCGATAGGTATCAATAACTCTACTCCCCGCACTAAAGGCAGCCTCTGAAGCCACTGTAGTGATAGGAATGGCAAGTATATCACGTGCCATTTGAGACAAGATCCTAAATCTTAAACTATTCGCTTTCCACCATTCCAAGGCATCAAATTGATCAGGATCTCCCGGATGAATAAAACAAGCTTCAAGTAGGTATGCATCTAGATCGGATTCTTGAGGTGGACCACTGTAAAGTGTTTTCACATAAGTCAATATCTCCGACATACCCGATTTATGACTTTTGACATTCCCACCACTAGTACCATCATCATCAAGCACATTAGTTTCAGCACTATGGTCATTCCCATCTAGATGCTCATGAACATATTCATCATAAATCTCATACAAAGCATCACGAACTTTAGTAAGATTTGCTCTTGCTTCTTCATCCGAGTACATTTTACTAAAAAAATACTCAACAACCCTCATTTTGCACCTTGGATCCAAGATAGCAGCTATGGACATCAACAAATTACATTCCCCCCAATACTTGTCAAATTTGCTTTTCATGCGAGAAACCATCACACGAATATACTCATTCGGGTCATTCACTGCTTTATCCAACAACACTTTCACTCTATGAACTTCAGACAGAAACAGATTTGTAGTTGGATAGTAACTACCCGAGATGATATTAGTTATTGCATTAAAAACTTCTAGAATCTCACAAATTTTCTCCACCTTTACCCAATCATCGGTGGCTGGACAACAAGTATAAGAAGGTTCTCGATCTGCATACCTTGGAAAGACATCTTTAAATTTGATTGCAGCAGCTAACATCTCATAGGTTGAATTCCAGCGGGTTTTGCAATCAAGGATGAGTTTCTTCTCTGGCAACTGCAACTGTTGTACAATGGCTGAAAATGAGCTAAGTCTTGCCTCACTATGATTGATAAATCTAACACTTTCATGAACTTTATCAATGCAATCGGCAATCTCAGAAAGTCCATCTTGAACCATGATATTCAAGATATGCGCACAACATCAAACATGAAATAGCTTGCCTCCACAAAGCAACTTTCGAGTTCTTGAGAAAGTATCCTTGAGATTCCGAATGGCCACATCATTGCTTGTGGCATTGTCAACAGAGATGGTAAACACCTTGTTCTCGATTCCCCATTCTTGCAAACACTTGTATATGCAATCGGCAATCTCAACACCGCGACGGGGTGGAGGAATGTGGACAAAGCTTATAATGCGCTTTTGCAACCTCCAATTCGAATCAATGAAGTGGGCTGTCAACACCATGTACTCAATCTTTTGGTTGCTTGATCTCCACAAATCCATTGTCAAACAAATCTTATTAACATTTCTCAACAATGCCTTCAACTTCTTTTTTTCAACTTCATAAACTTGCACGCAATCCTTCTTTATAGTGACACGTGAGATTTTTTCCCATTCCGGCATCCCACGTTTCTGCATCATGTTAAACCCCTCTTCTTCCACTATTGAAAAAGGATGCTCATGCATGAGTATCCAATGTGCTGCTGCCTCCCTCATCTTAGCCATGTCAAACTTGCCATTTGTGAGAGCCGGTTGGAGTTGTATATCACCATCACCTACATCCTTCGGCTGGAAAGTGATCTTCTTTTGTTGATTCTGAAAAATCTTTCTCCTTACACACGACTCCAAGTGCCTTTTAAACTGACTTGTACTTTTGCTTTTGTTCTTTTTAAGTTGCTTCTTGCAATGCACACATTCCCCAACTTCTACACCATTAGAAAGACTGACATCCTTAAACTCCGACCAAACATTTGAAGTTTTTGCCCTCTTTTTCGCATTACCTCCTTCCTCATCATCAAGGTCAATCATATCAGCTTCCTTATTAGCAGAATCTGTTTCCCTTGTTGCTTGATCTTGGTTGGCAGCCCGACTAGTAGATGAACCTATTTCCGGTTGTTGTGGAGTGGAGGAGACATCCGGAGTGCTCGATGACATTTTTGCTGCTGCATAATTACAAATAACCAGAAACTACAAAATCAGATTCAAGCAATCTAAAATTAAATAAATAGCAATAAAAGGAAAAGAGCATAATTGGATACAACAAAAGGTGTATAGCAGCAAATGAACTAAAATTCTGAAAAAGCTATAAATGAACTAAAATTCTGATTCTTTTTTGCAGCAACAGGTGAAGAAAATAAAAATCAGTGACATACTTTTGATAGACTAAGATCAAAAGTATAAATACTTCTGATAGAATTGTGCAGTGACATCACTAAAATAAATACTTTTGAAATTAAACAGACCCGAGAGGGAAGATTGCTTACTGCTTAGATTCGGAGATAGCCTAGAGTAAATTCACTAGCTGAAGAGGGAATTAAGGTTTCTGTCTCAGTCACTCAGATCTTCAAAAACAAGGTTCTGCAAAAACATGAAAACCAAATCATTGTAAAAGACAACAATGAAGAACATCAAAGGTAAGAATACCTTTGTGAGATTAAAAAGAAAGTAAATTTGAACAAAAAGTTGGAAAAGCAGAAATACATACATCTTTAATTGATACAAGCTGGATGATAATAAGACATAAACTTTAATTTCTTTTTTTGGGTCAAAACTGAAAGTTCATTAAAAGTTGATTATTTCAGAGCCTAAAAATACGAACAAGCAGCCACGGAATTCAGGGGCAGTATATAAAAATCTCAAAAGTAATGTCCTGCTGTGTTTTGGTTGGGTACAGATTTTGAAATATTTGAGTTTTCATTTTCAGAATGAAAAAAAAGGAAGAAAACTATTGATCATTATTCTATTTTCTGTTTGTTTTTACTCTCTGACAGCAGAATTCATCTTCAATTCCAAATTACATTTCTTTTGCTATCAGTTTTTACATATTCTTCCAAAAGGGAATCTTTGTGTTTCCTTTGTCATCTTTGGCAAATTTCAACTTCATGCAAATTGCAATCAAATTAGTTTTACTATTTCGATTCTCCTACATGGCTTTCATATAGTTTTCAATGACCATATATATAGCCTAGATTTATCTGCATACCAAATTCAGTCAATATATATCATTTTCTTGGAAGTCCACCAATTTCCCATTTAGATTCTTCTTCTAACTCGTGTTTGACTACTAAATCCAGTTTTCCCTATGAAAATTGCTATTCAATCCATATTTTTAAAAAAAAAAAACCAGAGGTTACAATAATAAAAGGGAAACAGTCAAACAGTGCAAATTTTTCAATCCAATATCTTTCATATATCTTTCATAATTCTGCTACCTGAACTTATTTCTTTTAACTCTGCTTTACTATCCATGACAGTGAATAGCTTAAAAAACATTTTTAATCAAACATGACTAAAGACAGATACAGAGTCCTAAAGACTCTTTATTCAAACACACAAACCACAAACATATTCAATCCATTTGACTCTGAAGCACTCACCAGACCAGTCTCGCTTGAATTCCATCAAATTGATATTGTTAAAAAGGGTGTAAACACTCTGCTAGGGAGATTCACCTTCTCTCTTTTGCCGCTGCAAATGGCAGTAGGAATAGGGTACTTCGAAGGGAAGTAGTTCACCTAAGCAAACCAACACAACATCAGATGCAACAGTTAGAGACTCGGAAGTCTCGGTCTCCCATTGGTGGAAGAAGAAAGGAGAAGAAAGAGGAAGAATACCTCAAGTATCAGGGTCGACGGTGGGCGAACGGAGGTGCGACCATCGTGGATTTGGAAATGAAAGAGGCGGAGGGAGAGAGTGAAAGAGAGTTGAGAGAGCTCGAGCAAAAGAGGGAATTAGGGATTAGGTTTATGAAAATTTAAGAAAGGAGAAGAAAGGGGAAGTCTCATGCATTTATCCGTCGACGGTGGCGAACGGAGGGGCGATTTGAAATTGAATGAGGCGGACTGGCGGAGGCCGGAGGGAGAGAGTGAAACAGAGTTTGAGACTTGAGAGAGCTCGAGCAAAAGAGGGAATTAGATTTAGGGATTAGGTTTAGAAAATTTAGGAATTTTTAGTAATGGTATAAAGGTAAATAGGTAATTATATAATTAAAATATATAAAAAATATATATATATATAAGTGTCGAGCTACCCGACGAGCTTCGGGTCAAATACTGAAAAGCTCGAGCTCGGCTCGATTAACTATTCGAGCTACCCGAGCTCGAGCTCGACCCGACAGTAACCGAGTCGAATTCGAATTTTCTTCGAATCGAGCCCGAGTAGCTTGCGAATAGTCCTGTCTCGTCATTTTGGTAAATAAAGGAAAATTTCAAGGCGCTTTTCTTGTTTAGCGAATTTACGAAGGTGTTTGCGTGTAGTTTGCGCTGGCTGATCAAGGATGCATGGCGGTATCCTACACAATACGGAAGTTTAGTTAGTTTAGTTTAGTTTAGTTTTTTTTTGTTTTTTTTTCCAAAACGGAAGTTTAGTTGGATTGACCTGATTTATGCTAGGCTAAATAATCAATTTAGGATATACGGTTTTCCAAAAAACGTAATTCAGGATATAACGTTACAAACAAATTAATTAAGGATATAACATTATCAAATCCAGTCAAATAAGGATAATTTTGGACGGAATTCATTGTTTGTGCAACACGAGCCGTTAAATGTGTCACGTGGCATTTTAAGTATTTTCAGAAATATTAAACTATTTTTAAAAAATAAATAAAATTTTAAGGGTAATTATTTGATACACCGGCAGTGTAAATTTTGGACTCCACAAGCGGGTTGTGGGGTTGACACATGTCCATTTTTTTAAATAATTAAGTTTTAAATATTTCAATCTAGTCCCTAAAGGACACATGTCACCCTTCAGGTCCCGCTTGTGTAGTCTGCTAAACTTCATTGATGGGGTATTGTATAATTTGCCAAATTTTAAAAGAAAAAGGTTTATTTCTATTAAATTAGTATATGGGTCTTCTTCTCCGGTTAACAGATTTTCTGTTCAAGTTGGTTTTTAATACAACACCTTTCATCACCAAAAAAAGGAATCACCGTTGAGACCACCATTAGCAACGATTCTTCGACAGCTGCAACATCTATGGACGTCGACCATTCTTGTCCCCACCAACAAACCCTAATTCAGTCGACCCATTTTTTTTCTCTAGTCAATTAATTTCTTTCTAGATGTAATATATATCTCTAAGGAGAGGCAGGAAAACATCAATTAATCTGTCAAATTCATTGGAAAAGTGATATGTAAAACAACAAGACTACATAAGAATCAGTTATAAAACAATGCTTTAATCAGATCTAGAAACCAACATAAAACTCTTTACAAAGTTTGGTTTATTACTACTCCATCTAAAAGAGTGGCATTCATAGCCATATTCCACTTGCAAAATCTGATTGCAGTAACCTCACTTTTTTTCTTTTCCTTTGGAAAGCAGGGGCTTTCAGTTCCTCAATGCATTGAAGTGCTTCATCAAGTAATCGAATACAAAAATATTCTTCAAGCAGAGACTTTGTTCTTCTTTGAAAATCTTCAGGATTTGATTTTGCTGCTAACCTAATGGGCTTCTTAGGAGAATTCACTGCGGCTGCTACTGAAGTTACAGGCTTAGGATTGACATGTTCAAAACTTGGACGTCTAGTTGCAGGCACATCGTTATCGCTAGTCTGCAACAGGGATTTGCTGATGATTATGGTTGTTGTGTACGCCCAACAGGCTGAGGACGCAGTCCATCACCCCTTGGCATCATCCGAGATTAGGCAAAATAAGATTGAGAAGAGAAAGAAAAGAGAGGAGAGGGATGAGAAGAAGAAGAAAGAGAATATTTTGAGGTTTGTGACTATGTTTCTAAAGATTACCAATCCCAATTCTTTGAAAAAGATTGCAAAATCTAAGCAGGAAAAGTTCCTTTTTGATGCCATCAAGGTGAGTATCGATTGGGTTCCCAGTGATAAAGCCATGGCCGCCCTCCCTGGTTTGCTTTTGGATTTCATCAATTTTGGTTTTTCCGGTGATGAAAGGTCTGACGGTCGGAGTCTGCTAAGGAGGAAAGGGTGAGTCCATCAGATGGGAGGAGAGAGGAAAGGGTTTAAGGTAAAGATTTTTTTTATTTTTTATACTAATAATTATTAAGTTTATCATTTAAATAGAGTTGAAATAAATTCCAGATTTGTTTAAAAGGATAATTCCAAGTGGCTAAAAAAACTATTTAAATAAATTCCAGGTGGCTAAAAAAACCCCACGCGAATACTTTTTTTTTTCCACTAGACGCGAGTTTATTGCGCGTGCTGCACAAACACTGAGTTCTCGTCCAAAATTATCCTTATTTGAGCGGATTTGATAACGTTATATCTTTAATTGACGTTTTTGTAACGTTATATCCAGAATTATGTTTTCCGACAAACCTTATATCCTAAATTGATTATTTAGCCTTTATGCTAGGAAACTCTCCTGAAACTCTCCTTTGGACACTCCTTCTCACATTGAGCCACGTCACCCCATTCTCTCTACCCAAAACCGGTTACCTGTTATCACAGGTTGCACAGAATGGTTGAAAATTTAGACTTTTTCTTTTACTTTTCCGGTTGATCGTTGTCGTCAAACAACCATAAAATAAAACCTAACAAACTCCAACTACAGTAGCTAGGGCAAGTTAGGGTCGATCCCACAGAGAAGACACGAGGCTGTTAACTAATCAAAAAAACTCAAGAAAACAAACGCGTTAAGAGCACCAAATTATAAGAAAGCAGATAATCAAACAGAAATCTAAATTAATAATGAAAGTAATAAAATAACCAACAATACCTTCCTACTTATCCCCACCTAAGTATGAGATTAATCAAAGTAACCATGGATCACGGATCAACAAATTACCAATTTAAGCATTAAACATAAACAAGTCTTTGGCCAAGAATTAGAGTACTAGTTATTCTTCTTCTTCCCAATCTATTATCAATTGTAAATCCAATTAGTACTAGTTATTCCTAATTAAACCTCTTTTATCAATTACCAAAATTAACTACTAGTTATTCACCAATTTAAGCAATCAAATAAAGCATTAAGATCAATAGATAAATCAAACTTAGGCTAAGGATTACTAGTTATTCATCATAGCATAAGATCAATTCTTAACCCAATTCAATACTTCAATTACTAGTTATTCATTGAATATATCAAATCTTGCTACTCACAATTAGATTCAATTACTAGCTATTCACCAAATCTAATCTAGCAGAGATTCAATTAACCAACTAATTAGGTTGCGCCTTCCTAACAAGCAATCAATCAATGCTAGTGTCATGGTCGTGCAAAAAGCAGAACTCTGTAGCATTGTCAACTGCTGAGACAGAATACATAGCTGCTGGAAGTTGTTGTGCCCAATTGATATGGATCTTGCATCAACTTCGAGATTTTGGAATCACCATGATGGAAGTGCCACTTTATTGTGACAACACTAGTGCGATCAATATCACCAAGAATCTTGTACAGCATTCACGAACCAAGCACATTGAGATTCGACATCACTTCATCTGTGATCATGTGCAAAAATGCCACATCAAAATTGAGTTTGTTAGTACCCTTAAACAACTTGCTGACATTTTTACTAAACCTCTTTGTGATGAGCATTTCAGTAGAATTAGACACGAGCTTGGCATGATAGATTCTAGTAACATCTGATTAATTGCTTCATTCATTTGTTTATTACTAACTTTAAGTGTACATGCATACACATACACGAAAACGCGTCAGATTTTTGCCCTCTGGCACGCATTTTTGTTTTTCCCGCTTTCCATATCTAATACGTCCTTTCATGTCAGGATACTTTTTGAATTTCAAAAGTTTGTTTATCCTTATTGGGTAAAGTCTCTTTTAAATCCAAAAAGATCTACTTACTCCTTCCTCTTCCCGAAAAACTCTCTCTCTCTTCCTCTCAAATCTGTTTTCCCTCATACATTCATTCACCCTCAAATCCTCTCCTTTTTCATCTATTGAGAAATAATGACTAAAGGAGATTCGTCTAAAGTGAAGAGAAAGCTATCTGAGCTTGAAATCATCGAAGAAGAAGAAGTTCCAGCACCAGCAAAGCGAGCAAAGAGAAGCAAAGGAACTTTTGATGGCGCTAGAATGGTGTTTCCAAAGCTCCCTAAAGCAAGCAAAATTGCAGATCGACTGAAGACAGTGGCTTTGCGCAAAAGGGCTAAGTTTCTTGATAAGAATCTGGTAGTATGTGTCAACGGACAAGAGATGGTCATTACTTCCCAAATCTTTGGGAAAATATTTGAACATTGATTATAAAGGTGAAGAAGATTTTGATGAGTCTTTTGATAAGAATGCCGCTTGGAGGTAAATTTCTAGTAATGACGAGGACTTGCCTGAAAATTCAGGGCAAGAGTTATCAGAAATAACTATGTGAAATTGATCCATCAGTTTGTAGGATGTACAATCAGATACAAGAAAAGCAGTGTGGGATATGTGAGCAATCATGATGTATGGCTGTTATGGAAGAGCTTCAACTGTGAAAGAGTCAATATGGCAGGAATTCTCATTAAAGGCATGAAGGAAATGACAAACAAGATGAAAAAGATGATATGTGGTTTTGGCCACATCATTACAGGCTATATGAAACATCACCTTAGTGCTGATGACTTTAAGCCTTATGAGAAAGACTTGGTTGAAGGTTGTATCAAGTTCTCTAAAGAGACCACTAACAGATTCATTAAGAACACTATCAAGGAACAGCAGTTGATGGAAGCTATTGCCCAAAATGTTGCAGTAGAGACAAAGAAATGAGGAGATGTTATTATGAATAAGATGGATGGACTTGCATAAGCTATGAGAGCAGATATCACAGGTTTGACTCAGGAGATTGGAAAGATGGCTAGCTTTATCGGAACTCTGGCTGGGAACACTGAAGTGCTTTGTGTAAAGTTCATTAAAGACATGAATCTGATCATGTCTAATCATGAACAACTGGAGGTGTGTTACAAGGAGCTGGCAACTTCCTATTTGAACAAGGAAGTCAGATAATCTACTGTGAGAGAAACAATGGAAGCATTTAAGGAAAGAGATAAAGAACTCAAAAAGATGAGCAACAAGTCAAAAGAAAAGTGGGACGCTCAAATGAAGGCTCATGGGTATGTACCAGCAGAAGATCCAGAAGACAAAGGAATAAGAAGAAAAAGATGAAAAGGAAAAGAAAGCTAAGGAGGCTGAGAAGTCTGCAAAAAAGAAGAAACAAGCCATCATTCCATTTGATAGCTCTGATGAAGAGAAAGAAGATGATCACAAGTCTACTGCAGATAGCTCATCCACAGGTGATAAGTCCAAGAAAGATGATGAGAATGTTGAAGAAGAAATAGTTGTGGAAGAAAGGCAAACATAAGAGAATGAAGCCACTAATGCAGAAAAGCAAGAACAAGAGGCTGTAAAGAAGAAGGAGGCTGATGGGATTATCAAGGGAACAATTGAGGACGTTGATGCAATGATGATTGATAAACAGTCTGCTGAGGATGCAAGCAAAGCAAAAGAAAAAGAGGAGCTGGCAATGGAAATCTACAAAGATATTCATATTACTCCTAAGAAGGGATCTCGCAAAGGAGGTGTTAAGAAGAAAGTCGTCGCCTCAACCAAGGTTGCAGGAACTGGCAGGGTAACCAGATCAAGGGTAGCCAAGGAGGTTGAGACAGCTATGACCACTCATAGTCCCTCAGAAAGTAGATCAAAGTCAGAATCATCACAGCAAAGGTCTACTCCCAAAGCCATCATTCCCTCAAGCAGCTCTGAAGAAGAAGTTGAAAGAACTGAGGATTATAGTGCATTAGTTGCATTACTTTATTCTCTCCATGCATCCTAAACATTTCATGCATTTCATATGCATTTTAAATTCTTTTTTTATTATCTGGTTGGTTTGTATTTTTGGCACCTGCTGTGTGCTTTGGATATTCTGGATATTTACTTTGAGGCATGTGGATGTCTCTTATCTATTTTATGTTTTCTATATCCTTATTGTATATATGCTCTTCCTACTAACAATCTCGTGCAGGATCTTTGAACCTTTTTTGCTTAAGACAAAAAGGGGGAGAAGTATTGTGAATTGAGTACTATGAAGAGTTTTATGAATTGAGCTCGTTGTATATCTATTTTGTTTAGGGATGTCAACGGGGCGGGGAATATGCGGGGGGTATACTCCCCGTCCCCGACCCCGAATTAGCAACCCATTCCCCGTCCCCGTCCCCGGCGGGGAACGAAATTAATTCCCCATCCCCTAACCCGCGGGGATTTTACGGGGACGGGGAATCCCCGTTCCCCGGATTTGATAATAAAATAATATATTATTATATTATTAAAAAAATTTATCTTATCAAATAAAAATTTTGTAAAATTTTAAATAAATATAATGTTAGTAATAACAATAAAAATATTTAATTTACCTTTTTTTAGTCCAATTAGTTTTATTACATTATTTTCATTATAAGTGTATATTATTAATAAATACAACACTATTAAATTAACATAATACATATTAATAATACAAATATCACATTATTAATAAACATAATATATATATATATATGTTAAGTTTTAGTCCAATATATATACTTATATATCTCTAGAAAATATAACTTACACACATAAATTATATATAAATAATTTAAAATATATATTTCGGGGACGGGGCGGGGCGGGGAGGGCATTCTCCATCCCCGTCCCCGACCCCGACGGGGAATGAAATTCATTCCCCATCCCCGTCCCCGTACCCCGAATAATTCCCCATCCCCGTCCCCATCGAGGCGGGGAATCGGATTCCCCACCAGGGACAGGGACAATTAAAATCCCTAATTTTGTTATGCTATGGGATTTAATGTTTTATCTAAGTATGTTCAGCATTAAAAAACCAGCATGCTTACTTTGGCATGCTTGGATGGGGTCGATGGGGAATATGAATTCACTAACTCAGGGGGAGTTTAAAGACTTCAATGGTATATCTTTCATGAACCCCTCTTTATTTGGCTGAACTAATCTGTATATATATTGATGCCTCTATTGGGATTTTCTGGAAATTTCTAGTTTATATCTTATCTATATCTTTTGTCTTCTAACCTTATTATGGACTTAACTTATAATGCTCTGATATTGGTTTGTTATATTGCTCTGATTAATTCTGAATCTAGATGGCATGAATTTAGGGGGAGTTCTATCTTACTATGTTATTTCCCTATATTCTGTTAGCTATTTTTCTCAATTCATGGTTAGTTTTGTCATCATCAAAAAAGGGGGAGATTGTTGAACCTTGTTGTTTTTGATGATAACAAAATAAACCCAAGTATATTAGCTAATACATCTACTTAGTGTGCAGTGAAGTCTTTAACCGCAGAAAGGTTGAGCATTATAGACTACTAAAAAGAAAGCTTCATTAGTGACACTAACGTAGCAAGATGCCACAAATCCTTAGGCGCATTGAAAGCTCAAAGTACCCAAGGAAATTTGGATGAAGCCAAAGGTAGCAGTTTTAGAATACAAAGCTCAAATATGAAGAAGTACAATCAAGTCAGAATATAAGAAGAATGCTCAAGTCAAGTTAAAATTTTGAAGTTGGAAGAAAACTTGAAGACATTGATGGGATTAATGATCTAGAGATTAAAGTAACTAGCAGCTACATGACAAACAGTATGGATGCGCTGAAGTGATCAACGTCGTACGGACGCGCTAGAGCTGCCTACAGCTGGCGCGACTAAAAGACAAGAAAAACGGGAAAATGGTTTGAATTTCAAATCTAACGGCTAGTTCGCTAGAGAGTAGTATAAATACTCAAATCTAACCGTTTGAGTTCAAGTTTTGGAGCATCATTGAAGATCAAATCACTTACTCTCTCCAATATTTCAAAATCCCGAAAAATCCAAGTATTGCTCTCTTTATAGTTTATTCTTTCAGCTTGGAAATTTGTATAAGCACTTAAAGTTCATACCTTTAGATTGTAATAGGCATGATTTTGTGTGTTCTGATCTGTTAGGATCATATTTACATTTTGATATTCTGTTTTTCTGATTTTGTTTAAGTGCAGGTTGTGTACTTGTGTTTGTTCAAGTGTGGGTTGTACACTTGGAATTGTTGAGTGTGGGTTTGTACTCGTGTCAAAGCTTTGGGTTTGAAGCTTTGGGATTGTAATAGGTGTTCTGAAGACCTGACTAACTTCACTGTTTAGTGGATTTTAAAATCCTTGGTGTGGTATCCAAGGTAGAGGACGTAGGTGTGAAAGGTCGAACCTCTATAAATCGCCGTGTTTACAATCTTCCATCCTTTACTTGATCGTTCCAATTTTATCTTCTCTTACTTTTTTTATCATTCCACTATTCCGTTGTTAACGTCTTTATTTCCCTCCTTTACTTTTCATCTGCTTTATGTTATTGCTTATCTCTCTGCTTTGCATTAGTGACTTTAATAGCGAACTCTGAACTAGTGTCTTTAACGCATTTTTCAGAGATCTCAAATTTCGATTAAGTGCTATTCACCCCCCCCCCCCCCCCTTCTAGCACATCTAAGTGGACCAACAATTTCAATTGGAGCTAATGGAAAGCTATATTCCTGGTGAAGATTGTTTGGTGACAAAGGCTAGTTTGCTTAGTCATTTTATTTGTCTTTGTACTTTGCTGAAATAGGGTTTAAATCTTAATGCTTTATTCTTTATAGATCTTAAGCCAAGTGGTAAAGGTTTATTTAGATTAAAAGGAATTAATTGCGAAAAGTTATGTTCCAACTAATCTAATATGCAATGCAGGGAATTGGGAATAGTTATGTTCTCTTTTCTGCTGGCCAATTATTTAATTGAGAGTTGTTAGAATAAGTTTGTTGATGTTTTATAATTGATTCCTAAGTCTTAGGATTGTAGGTTTCATTGGGGTAAAACTGATGCTTGCTTGTTTTGACAAGTATGATATCAAATTCATCTTTTAGGTCAATGATCCATACTCTTTATTGATTGATTTCAACCATTGGAAAGGAAGTATGTTTGTTAATTCGATAGTTTTCTTTAGTATTTTATTTAGCTTAATTTTACTTTGTTTTATTTTTAATTAATTGTTCTTTAGTTATTGTGATTTTATAACCCCATCTTCTTAAGTGTTTTTGAGTGTTCTTAGAATACTTTTGTCTTTGATATCTGCTTCATCCTTCTCGGTGGGATTCGACCCCTACTTGCCCTAACTACTTAGTAAGGATTGTGGGGATTATCTTGTTGAATTTTTTTCCCTTAAAAATTATCACCATGACCACTGTTACAAGCAGTTCTTCCTCTTTTTTTTCCTCCACCTCAAATCTCATCTCTATCAATTCCGCTGCACAGCTACCCATTAAACTCAACACACAAAATTACCCCTCCTGGAGAGCGCAGTTCAACTCTCTGCTGCTTGGTCACAAATTGCTGGGATTTGTTGACGGATCAAACAAACCTCCACCTGCTACAATTCTCTCCACCAATGACAAAAAAACTACTCCATCTACTGTTTCCAATCCAGAGTATGAGATCTGGTTTCAGCAAGATCAGCTCTTGCTTCATGGGATTATTTCCTCAACAACAGAGGGTGTTATACCCTTCATTGCCTCTTGTCAGACATCAAAGCAAGCATGGGACAAGCTCACTCAAATGTTTGCCAACAAAAGCAGGTTGAGAATGATGTCTTTGAGGGAAAATCTAGCACAGCCGAAAGACTCAAAAACTGTAAGTGAATATTTTCAGTTTCTCCGTTCTACTGCTGATGATTTAGCGTTGATAAACTCACCAGTTTCTGAAGAAGATTTAGTCATTCATGCCTTATATGGCATTGGACAAGAATACAAAGAGCTTGCTGCAGGTATTCGTGCAAGAGAATCATTCATCTCTTTTGAAGAGCTTATGGAAAATATGTGTGATTATGAAACTTTCCTGAAGAAGCAAGAAACAACCTCTGATCATGTCATTCCCTCGGCTTATTCTGCACAAAGGCAGTCCAATCACACTGGTAACCCAGATGACAAGAGATCAACTTCAGCTTACATTGTCTATCTTGGTAATACACCGATATCATGGAGTTCCAAGAAGCAAAAAACAGTTGCTAAGTCATCCACAGAAGCAGAATACAAATCAATTGCAGTGACTGTGTCAGAACTAGCCTGGATTAAGTCATTAATGAAGGAATTGCACATTCCATCTTGTCAAACTCCTGTCATTTACTGTGATAATCTAAGTGCAACATATACATGTGTCAATCCAGTGTTTCACACTCGAATGAAACACGTGACACTTGACTACTTCTTTGTTCGAGAAAAAGTCCAGGCTGGGGAACTTCAAGTCAAGCACATCTCCACCAAAGATCAGTTAGCTGATGCACTGACCAAGCCACTTGCCACTGACAGATTTCAAATGCTGATCTCCAAGGTTGGTGTTCTCGACCGATCCACCATCTTGCGGGAGGATATTAGAGGGAAACCGAATTGAATTGTTCAAATCCTTCGGTTTGAACCTAAGCCTTATCAAATCTGTTGGTTTGAACCTAAGCCTTATCAAATCTGTTACTAGTTCAAATTTAAATCCTGTTATTAGTTTTAAACTTAAATGTAACCAATGTAATCTTATCCTACTTATCATGTATAGCTATATAAGCTAACCAATACAGAAATACAATTTACCCTTTCATCAAACACTTTCTCTACAATCTATAATTGCTGATGACCGATCATAGGGGTCGAATCCACAGAGAGAATGGTTAATTCCTTTTCCTAATCAATTGTCTTAAAAACAAATAAGTAAAAGAGAGTTTTGATGTTGAAAGTATAATTGAGAGCAATGAAAATAATTAAGAAAACTAAAGCAAGAAATAACAATTATTAAAGAAAACAATTTATGAAGACAAATCCTCCAACATAGAATTAATATCACTCTTGACAAATTAACATGGATCATCGATATCAAAAGACTATGATAACAATGGATAGTTTGCCTAGATTTAATTTAAATCTATTAATTACCTTAGATGAAATAATCCATATCACAGCGATTAACTCCTTTTATTCAAAATATCACTTTACCATCACGGCTTAAGATCCATTAAGAATAAAGCATTAAGCATAGTAATTATTAACAAACACAAAAGCAATAAGAATATCACATACAAATCACCTTTGATTCTTAAAATCCCTTGGAAGGAACGATTAATTCTCAACCAATTGCTACCAAATAATCAATCTAGTTACTAGTCATCTCACCAGAATTGATTTAGCTAATGTAAATTTAGTTTATCAAGAAAGTGACATCTTTGATGAGACCAAGATGTTACATGCATTTTGTATCTATTTTGCATGTATTTGATATGTTTTCTATGCTATTTTACCCTCTAATCAAGCGTTTTGCACTTATAGGTCCATTTAGAGAGAAAGTTGCAATATGGTCTAAAATGGAGCAAAATAGAGCTATATGGAGCACAATTGGATTGAAGCCCAAAAGGAGACCTCAAGATGGTGAATTCCGACCATAGTCCAAAGGATGTGGTGAACCACTTTCCCAATGTGGCGAACCATGTGTTGATAAAGCTCATGAAAGTTATCAATGGAAGCTTGAATGATCATCAATGGAGATTCAAGTAGACAACTTGAAGAAGATAAAGCCCAATGCCGCCCATGAAGAGTATGTGGTTAATTATGTCATGTTAATGGTTGCCCATATGAATCATACAAGTCCAAGTCGATGCAAGTGTTACATAGGAAACCATATGAGCTTACATGGGGACCTATATGTTGCTACTTGCTCAACAAGGCCAGCCAACCTCAAGGATATTCAAGTCATTTGCACTCCTAGTAAACCCTAGCTCTATTTTGCCTATAAATACTCTTGTATTCTCAACCCTAAGCATATAACTTAGAGATAGCTAGCCACCCAACACATTCATTTGCTTGTTTAGTTTCTTAGCCGCCCATCTCTAGAAGAATGGAGCTTTCACTCAATCTCATGAGTGAGTACTTCTTTTATACTCTTTTCTCTCCCATGTATATTTCTATTCATTGTGTAATGGTGAGACTTTGTTCTTAATTCAAGTTCTTATGCATGATACATTCAAATATGATTATCTATGTTTTATCTTATGAATCTCTTATGGTTTTATGTGTGTTGTGCGCCACTCATATGATTGTTTAATATTCTAATACCGATTTATATCTATTCATTATACAATATGCTTTCTGGTGAGTATAGTTGATTAGATCTGATTCAAGTGGTAAAGATAATTGTATTATAACCTTTCTATAGCGTATGATTATCTAAGAATCTCATTTGTCTTGATTATATAACATACAACGGAGTTATATTGTTCACTGCTATCTCATATTTATCTTTCTATGGGCTACAGCTTCACATAGATCTAGGACGATATGTTATAGTTAATAGCTTGGTTAATTGTTCGATGTACTTTATGCCTTACCTATCTATCTAGAGGAATGCTTTCTGACGAATCTATATAGCTTAAAAGGGAGATGCGATGTCGATGACTAAGTGAAATCCACCTTATATAGGTAAAGAACTTGGAATTGGTGCATAACTATTAGCTACCGCTTAAGTCCTTCCCAGTGACAAGTTGTGACTTGTCATTTGCAAGGAGTTATAATCTGATATCCTGCCAAGGTGTATGCATGTTTATTTGCTTGTTATCTTTTATGTCAATGACCCATTACACATGATAGATCTCTTACATATTGGGATGAGAAAGGAGTATGCTAAGTTTATATAGATTTCTCTTAATCAATTTGCTTAGTTTACTTTCATTAATGACAATTACTCTCTTATACTTTGATTATTCAGTGCTACCTAACTGTTTGCTTAGTGTGAAGAATTGGTTCCTTGTTGTTATCAACCTTTCTGGTGGGAAATGACCCTTACTTGCCCTGGTCTCTACCCATTTGAGTAGCACTTGAGTTTGTGAGGATAAATAAATTTTATTACTTGGTGAACCCTCATTTGTAACGACCAATTGAGGCACATCAGGTTTTTGGCGCCGTCGACGGGGAAGACAATTGCTCCAGCCAAAGAGCACTTCAAACAACAATTCAACACCCTAAGCATTCTTTACCATACTCTCTTTTTTGATTCATAGTTGCTGCACACTTTCAATTGATTGAAATTTCAATGTAGTCGACTAAAACTACTCTTCTAGTTGATTACAACTTGCTGTTTTGCTAACCTACTTTCAACAACCCAAAATTTGATCATTAGTGATTGAATTAGTTACATTGAAGCAAGGAGAAGTTCCTGCACAATTCTAACACCCCCAATCGAAGTTATTTCTTCCTTTTACTTGCTTAATTTGATCATTCTAGTGTCAATTGATACTAATTTTTGTTTCATCTTTGCCTTTTTGAAGGTACATGGTTGAAACAAGATCAACTAGTCAAGAAAGAACCATCTCATTGGATAGAAACATTGATCGAACACTAAGAAGCTTGAGAAGGGTCAATTCTAGTCGCAACTTACAAGAAGGAACCTCTGAAACCTTTGACACCTTTGACACCTTTCGACCTAGATCATATTCAAACCCAGAAACACCAAAATCCATTCAACACCACTTAACTCAAAACTACACTTTGTCAATACCCATTCCTCCATTCGAATTGTTTGCTGCTATGGCTGGACTTGAAAGACCTTGCACCCTCAAGGAACTGAATGCTCCTAACCTAACCAATCAAACTCTTTGTATCACCTTCCCCACTATAGAAGGTGATGCAACTTTTGAGCTTAAACTTGGATTTATCCAACTCTTACCTAAGTTCCATGGACTCATAAATGAGAATCCACATAGACATTTGTCTGAGTTCCATATGACATGTTCCACTTCCAAGCCTAGAGGAATAAGTGAAAATCAACTTCGACTTAGAGCTTTTCCTTTCACTTTGGAATGTGACCAGAATATCAAAGCAGTCTATGCCAGCTAACCTTTTGTTGCTTTTCTCTAAGATGTTGCCAAGCATGTTAAATCTTGAAATTTTCAGTCAATTGTTGTAATGTAAACTGAGCAAGATGCCTAAGTTATAGTAGTTTCTTCAATGCCCAATTGGTAATGCTGGAGGGATGATAGGTCCAAAAAGAGTTATGCTGAAAAACATATTCTTTCAGCTAAGCTACCCATAAAGAGATAGAATCTGTCAAGATGAGCCTAATGACCTTAAACATTCACGCAATGTTCCATTTTCTCACATATTTAAGACCTAGGCCTCCCTCCGCTTTGGGTTTGCACACCGACTCCCAATTAACTTTAGCACCAGAGGCTTTCCCTGTAGAACCATTCCAAACATAAGCAGAACATAGACGGATTACCATTTTTTATGACCTTTTACGGAAGAATAAAGTGGCTGCACCATAAATTTTACATGTTTGATATATAGAACAGATTGTATGAGTTGAAGCCTTCCAGCATAAGACAAGTGCTTCACTGACCAACTACTGATTCTAGTAGTTATTTTTTAGATCAAAGGTTCACAAGACATGAGTGGAATCGAAGCAACTAATCTGGAATCTCTGGTATTCAATCTTCTAGTAATGAGGGGAACTCCTAAATATCTCACAGGCAGTTTACTGAGCTTAAAACTCGAGATTTTCTGTATATCATACAATGCTTCTTATAATGTGATTCCAGTTGAAAAAATCTCACACTTAGCATTGTTCACTTGTAGCTCAGAAATGAGAGAAAAATTTTCCAAAATAGACATAATAGCTAAGATTGAAGTCTTGGATCCATGCGAGAAGATAAGCAAGTCATCGGCAAAGGCGAGATGTGTCAGACCAATCATGTGACATTTCAGGTGATATTTGAACACACCTTTGGCAGCTACCTTGTTCAATAATTGTGATAAGACTTCCATACACATCACAAAAAGGTAAGGCGAGAGTGGGTCGCTTTGCCTTACACCTTTAGCACTTGGAAAATAGCCAACTAGACTGCCATTCACAGCTACAAAAAACATGAGAGAGGTGATACATGCTGAAATCCAGTCAATAAATTTTGTAGGTAAGCCAATAGCATGCTACACTTTTATGATGAAATTCCAATTTAGGGAGTCAAAAGCTTTTCATAAGTCTATCTTTAAGGCACAACGAGGGGAGTTATGCTTTCTATGATAGCCTGAGACTATTTCTTAAGCAAGAAGAACATTTTCCAGCATACTTCTAGTTTTTATAAAAGCTGACTTATTCTTACTAATTATAGAAGGCAAACATTTTTTGAGTTGATTAGCTAAAATCTTTGTAATGCATTTATAAATCACATTATAGTAAGCAATTGGTCTAAATTCTGTCATCTTTGTCGGGTTTGGGACTTTGGGAACAAGGGCTATTATAGTAGAATTCAAAGTTCTATGCATAGAACCAGAGCTAAGAAAGTACTGAATAGCTTGTGTAACATCATTAGCAACAATAGACCAAGCAGGTTTATAAAAATGTGCTGTGAAACCATCAGGGCCTGGTGATTTGTCACTATCTTTAGAGAACATAATTGACCTTATCTCATCATTTGTAATAGGTTCCAACAGCTTATGATATTCTTGATTAGAGATAGAAACAAAAGCTTTTTCAAGGCCTCCACAAGAAAGTCAAGAATTCCTGATGAGGGACTGCCAAGTTGTGATGTGAAGTATTTAGATGCTTCATTTGAAAATTTTGAATTGCTCTCCAACCTTTCATCATTCGATCGAGAAATCTTCTTATTGGAATTAGGCACAAATTATGAGGACCAAAGGAAGTAGAAGCATAAGCAAAGGGCCCAAGAAGCCAAAATTGAAACTAGAGTACGCTGGAGGAGGCGGTGGCATGGGCTTCGACTTGAAGAAGGAAGGTGCACTCAAATTCATACCAAAACCAGAAAGATGACCATAACTACGATGAGCTGCGGAGATAAACTTCCCTCTGCTGTTGTTTTTCTCAAGATTTTGATATGCTTAAATTAACCCTAAAGCTTAATCAGCTAAGCAGACTTTCTTAACTCAACTCTCAAGATCTTTATAAATGAACATAGGCTTCCGATCAGGGGCGGATCTAGGATTGTTGGCTTTGGGGGCCGTGCAAAATTAAATTCTTTCGGCACATAAGGGTATAAGAGGAAAAAAGAGGTTTTAAATACATTTTTTGAATGAATTAAGGGTGTGTTTGGTTGGGGGTGATCTTGGGTGATCTTAGATCACCCCGTTTGATTACATTTTTTTTTTAAAGAAGGGGTGATCCGATCACCCTTCTAAACCCAGGTGATCTAAGATCACTAGATGATCTGAATTACCCACTTTTTTGCTTTTTTTTTCTCCTCACATATTTAACAAATCTGACCACCTTACCCTTTGTTTTGATTTTAATTACAAAATTACCATATTAGCACAAATAACACACGAAAGTCTATTTTTTTTCCCATTTTAATTCTTCAACAGTTTCTCCCCAAATTGAGCCAGAAAACATGTCTTGTATGGTGGTGTAGATATATAGAGGGAGATACTAGTTTTTCAATCTCTTCAATACTAGTTTAAGACTATCTATCTATATGTATTGGGTTGAGAATACATGAATTAATCAATAAAGTACTATTTTTTTACATATATATAATTCTCTTTAATTTCCTGATGGAGTAATTTAATGCTTATTATCCACTGCTCTCAATGTTTGTACATGATTATGTTAGAATTTCAATAATTGTTTTTTGTATTATAAAAATGATAATATGAAAAAAATGAAGCAAATGACAATTCCGATGTTAGAAAAAAAATAGCCAAAATTAGTTTACAAAGAATTGATAAAAAGTGTTAAGAAATGGAAAATTTTGGTTAAGTATAAAGCCTTTTTTATATTATAGCATGAAGGCAACATGGTCTTTTACAAGTTTGTACTAATTATTGAGGGGTGATCTTCCTATTTAACCAAACATGGTGATCAAAGATCACTAGTAATTTTTGATAACCCAACCAAACAAGAATTAACTAAAATTACCAGTAATCTTGCATCACTGGTGATCTCGGGTGTGATCATAACCAAACGCACCCTAAGTGATTAACCTTTAACTATTTAGCAGGAATCAAGATTCTATAATTAACAATTAATTAATTGTGTGAGAGATGATTTGTTCTAAGTAAATTTTTAACATATAATGAACCCAACAAACTTTCAATGTTAAATATTTTTTTAAGTAAGTGCAATCTAATATTTATGTTTTAAAGAATTTAAAATAATGTATAAATGATAAATAGAATACATAGAAAAGAAAATTTGCATATTTATATGCAAAAAATAACATTTAATATTTGAACATATGTCTTTTTTATCACAGTTGATGCAGTAATTCATTTAATATATTTATTAAATATACAAAATGATAAACCGTGATAAAAGAAGTTAAACTTTAAGGAATGAATTAAGCATTTAACTAAAATATGAAAATCAAATACAATATCCTTTCATATAAAGTCAAGATAATTGAAATATTTCAAAAAAAAAAAAACTAAATTGGTAACATTAGAGGGGTCATAGGGTCATATTGTAAAATGGGGGATATCTCAACTTTTTTTTTGGGAAACTTTACTTGCACAAGAAAAGACTTTCAATAGGTTTGGGGGCCATGGCCCCTGCCAGCCCCCCTTCCCTCCGCTAGGGGTGAGCAATAGGCGATTGAAACAGCCAAACCGACTGCCACCGACGGCTATCAGCTGAGGCGGGGCGGTTTGTTGGTGTAGTCGATGTTAGTGGTTCTAACCGCCACCGATTTGTAAAACGTCGATCAATTTTCGGTATAAATTTTTTTAACTCGAAACCGACCAATTAATTTTATTATATATAAAATATATTTCTACATTTCATGCGTTTACTAGGTTGAATTGCTCTACTTTGTAATTGCGAAGAAGAAGAACACGCTGCAAAGAAGAAGACGATAGGAAGAAGGGAAAAAAACAGTATGAGGCCGTTTGTTTTGATGTAATTTAATTACTTTCTATAGAAAGTATAGGGTAGAGAATAACTTTAGCATGTTTGGTTATTTTTTTAAGAGAAAGTTTAGGGTAAGAAAGTTTAACTGACCCAAATACTTTCTCTCCAAAGTGAGAAAGTGCTTTAACACTTGGGAGGTGTTAAAGCACTTTCTCACTTTTCTCATGAAAGTAATTTTAAGACAAAATTACTTAAAAGGACCTTATTTTTAAATTTAAAATATCCATCAAAGGGTATTTTAATAAATTTAACTTTACTTTCTTAGGAATTTAATTTAAACTTTAGAGGTTAAACAAACATGCTAAAGTATTTTCTCAAGAAAAAACTTTCTAATCCTAAACTTTCTATAGAAAAACTTTCTACCTTTTTATTTTCTATAGAAATTTCGAAACGGCCTCTATTTGTTTTTTAAGTTATGCTTGGACTGGGCTAAATTTTTTTGCTACATTGGACTGGGCTGAGTGATTATGGGCTACTCTCCATTGGATTACCAAATGGACATTGATTTACATGAATGCCTTTGGGCCTAAAAAATTCCTTTTGGCTTCTTCAAAAAATGGAAAACAAAAATAACAAAGTCTTTATTGAAAACCGACTAAACCGACGGTCATTGACCACATCCGGCCAAAACCGATTAAGTCATTTTCTTATATGTTTCGATCGGCTTTCAATTTAGAAATTGTCGATCGTTTTTCCTTTTCTTTTTTGGAAATTTTTTGTTGACTTTTGAACTACATTGATAAAAAAACAAAGGATTAGGATTTAGGAATCAGCAGCAGCAGTAAGGGCCCAATCCAAATATGAAATATCAAATTGGTTCAAAATTTAGTCGAATTGACAATAAAACAAACAGTTTACAGTGGAAACTGGAAAGTGCAAAGATGAAACAGGGGCGCGCCGCGCGCGAGACACCAAGTTGGCGGGAACCTGATAAGTAATAAAGAAAAGCCCTTTAGATTTTCCGCCATGAAAGAGCAGTGGGAGAAACACTACTCGAAGTTCTTCAACTTCCCTGATATCAAATCTACTGGCCTCACGCCTCTTCCTTGAGGAATCTTCGCTCCATTGGCAATTGGGTCTCTTCTCCTTCATCTGCTTCTCTGCAACTCATCACCAACTCCAATGCTCATGGGACTGTTCTTGTAGTCTCTTCTCTAGCAAAAATCTATGTGGGTTTCTCCTTTCATAACTTATTAACTTTGTAGCATTTCATTTTTATGGGATTTTGTTCCAGAGATCTTATTTTCTTCATGTCTATGGCGTTTTTGTTGATTTTCATTCTATTCTGTATAAAAAAAGTCTAGCTCTTCGCTATTTCATAAGATCGCATTGCCATTTTCAAGATTATAAACCAAGAATCTCTTAGTTGAAGGCATATACTTTGCCAAGTTTTTGTAGTGCTCAAGTTGCTGCTGTGTGAAAATTTTGAAGAATGTCAAAAGGCATCTTAAATATTATTGATCCATGTCAGGGAGAAATTTCCTTTCTATTATAGTTTTCCAAATGGCTCGTGACTCATGAGCAATGTTCCAATTGAACAATTATGATGCCACATTTTCCAGATTTATAGTGGCTGTTTTTAAGCTTTTATTGTAGAAACTTTTTGGGTTAACCTTGTTTGGATATCAAGAAGCAATTATTAATTTCACTGATCATGTGTGTAGGTGTATGGATATCTATCTTGCAGGAAGAAAATTATGCATCCAGGCTGCATTTCACTTGGCCTCAAGTATCTTGCCTGGAAGAATGTTCCGTTAGAGGTAGCAGGGTAATCTTTGCAAGCTTCTACTACCTGTATTTAGACCTTTAGTGCATGATTGAACCTTTGAATTGAATATAGACACTTTTTATTGGTTATTTAGTCTGCAAGATACATTATATGATTTGTGTATATTTTTATTTTTGTATCATAATGCATACAATTCTTTTTCATGTTGAAAACTGTCATTTATGCTGTAAACTGTTTTCTATAAGTTATTGGAAAAATGAAAATGAAAAATTTTTATCTCTTCAGCTTACAAGTTGTCTTCCATGATTCACTCATGCAGTTCTTTTATGAAGTTGATCATAATCTATTCTTGATTGACTCAATAATCTAGTGTTTGCCTCAATCTGGTTATAGATGACCACTTTGCTTGTTGATCTTCTATCTTCAGTTCATTGAGACCCTTTTTTTGGCTACTTTGCAGCTCCAAAAGTTTGCAATGCGGTTTTCAACATCCCATGATTCACAAACATTCATGAACTTTTTAAAGCTGGCTCTATCTTTCCATACTTGTTTGACTTGACTCTAACTCTTAAGCACTTAATTTTACCAAACCTTGTATGGATAGTTGAAACAGATTTAGATGATCCCTATTGTGTGATATGACTGATTATAGAATTTAGTTTAAATTGTGGGTCTTAGATGAATGGTGGATTTACATTCATTTTGTACCATGGAGTGTAGCTGAAAAAGTAAAACTGTATAACCTGTATTGGTGTCTCAAAAAAATCTTGCTTAGGATCAGAAGATGTAACTATTTACTCTTACGCATAAGATTCACAGTTGTTTGATAGCACAGGAGAGCTCTAAGGATGCTGGAAATTCTTGGCTTCCAAGCAGCAATTGTGTGCTACCATTAGAATTGGTAGATTTGAAACATTACACATTAAATAGGTTTAAGTGATAATTAAGAAGTGAATTTGGTACATGACCGATGCAGAATTTTGCCACGAAAATCATGAACCTCTTCTGCTGCCCCCATCAAATGATCAAGCTTTGATCCACCAGTGTACTAAGGAGCCAGTAGAAGACAAATATGCAGAAGTCTCATCCAGCTTCAGTGCACTCCTTTCAGATTGAACAAGCCAAGGTACACTTAATTTGATGGGTAGAAGAAATCAACAAATTAAACAAGTAGTCAAACTAACACTAATGAATGAAATTTATCCAAAAAAAAGAAAACACTAATGAATGAAACATTTTTTGTTTTATTAAAGGTGCAGATGCTGTAGAACTACCAAAATCACCAGCTGCAATGAATGGCATATCCGGGATAGTGGTATATATGCATGGAAATTAAGTTAAATGGATCCAAAGAGGTGGGGAGAATTTAGAATGAAATCCTTGCTCATGATCATCCGACACAGGCAATCGAAGGACCTTCTTGTTATCACAGTTGTAAATGCCTATATCATAATCACCAGTACCGTACCAAGAAAGAGAATCGTCATCTGTAAAGTAAATGCAGTTGGAGTTGCAATTAGGGTAATCAGCAGCCAATACAGAGAAAGTGCAGCAATTTCCAAGAAACAAGGACCGGTCACCCAATGACAACATTTTCTCCCAAATCCTGCACTGCATATCCAGCTTGAAAATCTCAAAACCCTCTGTTTGAATCCAAGTTTTAGTTTCCACCACACCATCACCTTCTTCATATTCCTCATTAATATTGCGAGCTATCATACAGAGCTCACCGCCCAAATCAACAAGATATTTTATGGGATAACCTTTAACGGGAGACTTGGCAAATTCTACCGCTTTTGGTGACGGCCCGTCTAAGTCCTGACATATAATAAGGTATCCCTTACTATGTAAGGCATAGAAACTGCCTCTGAAATAAGTAACATCTTCCAACATGTGGGCAGCATTAATATCAATGGTCCTCCATGCTGGATCCCCTGCCTTTGCAAAGCCCAACAATCGTCTAGACGAAAAAATTGCCATAACTATACAATCAGGGGAGGTCGGATTGGATGATAATGAAATGTTGCGTATGAAAATTCTACGCAATTTTTCGTGGTCTAAGTTAAAGGTGTTGAAGGTGGGTTGTGCAGGAAGTGAAATAGATTGTCTAGATAAAGGATTAAAGAAACGAATTTGGAGATCAATACCCAAGGTAATCAACCAACCGTAGGGAGTTCCCCAGCACCTGTGGCCTTGGATCTCTGGCAATTCACGTTCCATGATTTTCTCTTCGGAGGCCGTACAGAAGCACCGCATCCCATTGCTGTCTTCGTCTTCCTTCTCTGCCACTGCAAGCATCAAACAAACCGGAAATTTTGGCTTATCATCTTTCAGACAAGCTTTCCAGGGTCGACATACTGCGGCAGTCCGAATCAAATCCTGAATTGTGAGCGTTTTGCTGCTTGCAATGCGTCGTAAAAATATCACATGGAATGTTAGCCCAATCTGGGAAACCTTTTGACACTGATGCCGATCTCATCATTTTCTTTTTAGATCAAAGGAATCCAAGGAATTTTTTTTCCTGCCTGCTAATCTGACTTTGAATGTTGATTTTAGTTTTTTTTTTTTTGGTAAATATTTATTTATTTATTTATTTATTTATTTATTTATTTATATAGATGATGAACCCTCCTGATGCTGATGCTAATCCTAATCCTAGCTAGTAAGAAACGAACTAGGTAGTTTCATACTTTTGGAGCCCACTTTGACACTTTAATGTTCAGCCATAAATATATAAATTCCTAGCTAGTACTACAATTTGTCCAGTCCAAGATTTATTGTTTAAAGACGTACGTTTAAACCCATTGTTTAGGGCTTTCACTTGAGCCCAATCTATTATTTCCTTTTGTTAAATCTTAGTAATAATTTATTGCCAACTGGTGATTTCCATCCTGATCAACAATTCAACATTCAAAACCAGAAGTTAATCAAAGAGACAAGAGGTATCATTTTCTCATCTTTAAAAAAAAAATCCCATCTACCCCTTTGTGTCTTTATTAATTAACTCACCAAATACACATAAATTTCATGATACATATTCTCTTTTGAAACAACCACAGCATGCAATAATATCCCACATCCGAGGATTAATGCCTTGCCTTTATTTATACAAGTAGCTTTTGCCATACAAGTAAATACCTAAGTCGCGCTCCGTTGCGGCAACACCTTGTCTCTATAATTTGTACACATAATAACTTTCACGTTTATAAATTTAAAGATTAATAGCAAAATATTACCCAAACTGAATTAGTATTAACTGAATGAACTGAAAACTTTTTTTATAAAACATTAACTGAATCGAAATATCATATTCCAAACATTAACCGAAATGAAATATTTTGGTTAACCGATCGGATGATATTTTAACATAAACTAGTTTATAACCCGGTCATTACCTGGGAATGAAAACAATTCAAACAATCATGTTGGGAAATCTTTTGTAAAGTTTTTACAAAGTTTTGGATGTAAATTACTCTCAGAGAAATAGTAATTAATAGTAATTGACTGATGTTATAAGTAATGATTTAATTACTTAATTATGATCTAAATAAATTATATTTGATTGTAGTAAATTTTTTGATAATTTTATCAAGTTTTTTCAGTAACTTGATTAAGATTAATTAGTAACCTTATAAGTAATTTAATTTCAAAAGTCAACTAAACTATTTAGTAACCATATAAGAACTTTATTAATCATATTAACGTTTTAGTAATCTTGCTAAACGTTTTTGTAACTTTACAAAAATCTTTTTAGCCTTATCAAGATCTTAGCAAGTTTATAAGTCTTTTAGTAATCTAACCAACCTCTTTTAATGACCTTATTATGTTTTTAGTGACCTTATGAAGCCTTTTTAGTAAGTGTACTAAGTTTTAGTAACTTTATTTACCTCATTAATTTTTTAAAAAACCTTGAAAAGCATTTAGTAATCACGTTAAGGTTTTAGTTTTAATAACCTTATAAAACATTTTAGTAACTTATTAAACTTTTTGTTAACCTTGTAAGTTTATTAGAAATCTAATTGAACACGTTTAACGACCTGGATATGCTTTTTAGTAACCTTATCAACCTTCTTTAGAGATCTTAATTATAATGTTTTTTTAATAACATTATTAAGCTATGTTATTAATACTATAGGCATTTTGTATACTAACCTTATAAAAACTTGTCATTAACCTTATTATGTTCATTTATAAACCTTATTAAGGTAGTAACCTTATTAAGTTGATTATTGTCAGTATCTCATTAAGTTTCTTAGTAACATTTATAAACATTTAAATAACATTATTATTATGTTTAGTAACCTTATTAAGCTTTTAGTATTTTTTTTAAATATTTTAGTAACCTTATATATTTTCTCTTGGCAACTTGATAAGATATTTAGAGACCTAAACTTCTAGTAACTTTATAAAGTTTTTAATAACCTTATTAAACTTTTTTGTACTAATTATATCTTAAACTTTTTAGTTTTAAACTTATAAACATTTTATTAATTCAATTAATCATAGTTAATGTGAAAATTTCAATGATTTTTATTGATTCAGTTTGAAAAAGTAACATGTTATCTAAACTTTTGCGTTTTCTTCATAAATTTAGGGGTTGTTTGGTATTGTTTCTGTTTTTTCATTTTTTTTTATTTCGTTTTTATTTTGGTTTTATTACGTTGTCGATTTTTTAAAAACAAAAATATGTTTGGATATACAAATTGTTGTGTGTTTCAAAAAACTAAAAACACCCAAACATGTTTGGTTAGCACAAAATTCAAAATTGTTTCCAACTCTTTTCTTTTTTAAAAAAAAATTAAATTTCTATTTTCATTATTTTTATCAAATCTTTCTGTTTTATATTATACCTTCAAAACTCAAAAGCCTATAACAATAAATAATACTTGATAATTATTATTGTTTTTTAATTCTTATTTTTATTCTTTATATCAAATTTGTTCTTCTTTATACTTTCTAAAGCTATTACCATGTAAATCTTGCAGAAGTTCTTTGCTTCAAATCCAAATCAACTTTCTTCTTTCTCAAGTCCATATGTAAAATCATGATCTTTGAACAAAGACCAAATATTCGAACTTTAACAAAATATATATGGAACATTTGTGGGTTTTACATGATTTGTGAAAGCTGCTTGCCAATTAAAAACAAAAGAGTTATAGATCAAAGCTATGAATTAAGCTGGTATCTAGCACTTCTCCATTAAACCTTCTGTAAATGCACAAAAAAAAAAACTCTTATAAGGTTATTTTGATTTGGTGGAAAGATGGACGAGTGATAGATTTATTAGGAAGGTTTTACTTTGAAAAATGGGTAAAATGGATTCATGAAGAAATTATTTTGAATTAGATTTGTGATGCTGAGTAAAAAAAAATTTTGGGTTCTTTCTCTTTCTTTCGATCTGTTTGCTTCATGGAATAAGAGAGAGAAAAATTGTTACATAAATGAAAATGGAAGAGAGATCATTTAAAAGAAAGCGAAAATGGGAAAAAAAACAACTATATGGGTGTCTTGGCTGGGACTCGAAGAATGATCTCATTAAATGGGGTACTGTAGCTCCGTGCTCCGTGTTTTTTGTTTCCAAAATATTTCCGAAAATCATGAAAGCTTCTTGATTCCACTTTTTTGGAAATAACCCATTTGTTGCCAAAATTTTTAAAAACAAAAACACCCATCCAAACATGTTTTTATGTGTTTTGTTTTCAAAAAATGAAAATGACAACAAAAAAACAAAAATGGCAACAATGCCAAACAAACTCTCCACATTCTTAGAAAATTTAGAAACACTACATTCTTAGATATTTCAGGTTTCGTTACTAATACTATTAAAGATTACCAACTTTATTGAATTATTCAACAAAAAAGGTAATATATTACTTTCATGAGGAAAGAAGTACCTAAATAAATTTAACAATCTCACATCTTTAGAAATTTTACTAACCATGTATTCTTAAAAGTTTTAGTAACCTTTTTATTAGTATTGAAAGTTACCAAAACTACTGTGATCTAATTTAACCAAAAAAAAAAAGCATGTTAGATGTTACTAAAGTTACTTATGATTTTACATAAATTTAGTAATTTCTCATCTTTGGAAATTTCAATAGCATTGCATTTTTAAAAATTTTTAGTAACATTTTTATCAATATTAAATATTACCAAATTTATAACATCACTTTCACTTTTAGTCTTTTACCAAATTTCATAAAATTGTGGTGTTTACCAATTTCTTTATGGTAAATTAAATCAAAAATTAAATAGGAAAGTTTCTCATTAATTTAGTTTTTTTTTTTTCGAATATTGCCACTAAGAGAGTAATTTAAGATATATATTAATATGAATTGTCGTTAGATGATAATGGGAGAGTAATGATCATAACAATCCGTCAATCAATATTTAATGGTTATAATTTTTTTAATTTTTCATTAAATTCAATCAACATTAATTATTAATATTTTAAAATAAAATTAATATATCATGAAAACGTTAGATAGCTAGCAAGATGTTAGGTGAATTACCATTTAATAATACCATAGTTTAGATACAATTAAAACTATCAAAACATGGTAACCTAGGAGGTATAACAGAACTAACATATTGTATAAAGTAACTTGATTAATGATATTAAAATTTCATAGAATCAATTTGATAATATTAATTAATTAAATTTGATGCATGGTGTAAAGTAAGTTTTGACCTTATGGAAGTTGTTTGGCTATTCTTTGAAGTTTAGCAGTATTGCTCATCCATAAACTGATGGTCAAACCGAAGCACTCAATAGAAATTTGGGAAATCTGATTAGAAGCATTTGTAAAGATAAGCCTAGATAGTGAGATTTCGCTGGGCTCAAGCGGAATTTACTTACAATAATGTTGTGCATAGTGCTACAGGCAAGTCACCTTTTTCTGTGGTTTATATCCAAAATCCAAATCATGTTGTGGATTTGGTGAAACTTTCTAGAGTTCCTAGTGTTAGTGTTGTTGCTGAAAACTTGGCCAAGCAAGTTCAAGAGATTCAAGCCGAGGTGAAGCAAAGGTTGGAGAAAACCAATGCTAAGTACAAGGCTGCTGCTGACAAACATCGGAGGGAGTTAGTAGTGTTCAAGGAAGGAGATGAAGTCATGGTGTTCTTGAGGAAAGAGAGGCTCCCTATTGGCACTTACAACAAGTTGAAGCCGAAGAAGTATGGTTTGTACTAGATGCTAAAGAAAATCAATGACAATGCCTATGTCATTGACTTACCAGAAACTTGGGGAATTTCAAGGACCTTCAATGTTGATGATTTGTACGAGTTTCACTCTTCCGAGGAGTCTTTGTATCCAAAGATTAACTCGAGGTTGAGTTTTCTTCAAATGGAGGGGACTGACGTAGAACATGAAGCTATACAGATTGGTTGGAGAAGAGGGAGCCAACCAAATTGAAAAAAGGGAACAAAGAAAGTCTAAGGAGTAAAGTTTAGTTTTATTTATTTTGGCTATTTTAAATAATTCCCTAGTTTAATTAGGATGAAGTTTAATAATTATTTCCTAGTTTAATCAGGATGAAGTCTTTTACTATTTTCCTAGTTCTACATTGATTTGGACTTAGGTAAATAGCTTGCTTATATAAAGGTCTTTTATTTCAGAAATTAAAAAACTCTTGAATTCTATTTTTTTAAATAAACCTTTTGTGGATAATTTTTCCAAAGTTGAGATTGTTTCTCAAACCTAAAATTTCTTGATTATTAAGGAACTTATTTTCTTCGCTTATCGCTACGTCATAAATCTTAATTAATTCATTGAGTCCAATCTGTTATTTCCTTTTGTTAAATCTTAACTGGTGATCAACATTCAACACCAGAAGTCAATCAAGAGACAAAAGGTATCATTTGCTCATCTTTTAAAAAAAATTCCATCTTGTCTTTATTTCTCACCAAATACACATAAATTTCATGATACATATTCTCTTTTCTAAACAACCACAGCTTGCAATAATATCCCACATCCGAGGATCAATGCCCTGCCTTTATTTATGATGGATATCATTAAAGCTCATTTAGCCTTATTCTGTAGTACTAATAATCAAACTCTCAAACAACAGAGGCAAAGATGGAAGTTGTTCCCATATTGCAGATTGAGTTTATGGCTAATAAAGGCGCCTGCAGAGAGTGATACCGTCACCAATGGAAATGATAGAGGATTCAACTCGAGGATCAGCTGCTACGAAGTCATTGAATTCGAAAACGAAGTTTCTATATGATCTTATATGCTCGTCCGTCACTTCTTCCTCTGCTTGTGCAACAGAGCCATACCATAAGGTGTTATCATAACCTATAGTTCCTCCAACCTTGACAAATTTCAATGCTATCTCATGAAATTCTAGGCATTGATCCTTGAAAGCGTCCACAAATATAAAATCAAAGCTCCTTCTTCGCTCTATATATACATATTTTTTTTTATCAAATGAAACAAATTAAAGATGTTATAATATATGGTTGTTAATCAAAGGTTGATTCAAGTTTTACTAAATCACAAAAATTTGGTCATTAGAGTGCACTTACACTGTTAACAAGGCCATTTAAATATGAAATGGCATCAGATGGGACGAAATTGATCTTGTGCTCAACTCCAGCTTTCTTCAAATACGGTAATCCAAATTCGTAAGCTTCTTTATCAGGATCAATGGCTAATATCTGCAAAATTGAAAAGATTTTCATTCCTATGGGGCTTAGAAAAGAGTGATATGCGCACAAAAGGAATGTGGCTTAATGTACATTTTGACCCTCGAACTATTTCAAAAATGACAATTTGGCTCCAAAACTTCAATCTATAGGACAACCCGACTCTTGAATTTTGGTTATTGTTCAAGATGGCCCTCAACCTTTTTTTATTTATTATTTTTTTTTTGGTAGGGGGGAGGGGGAGTTTTATATATATATATATATATGAGGTAAAGAGTGGGGTCTTAGGGGATGAGAAGCCTCGAACGTGAGATCTCTAGTGAATTCCATCAACATCTCAGTTAGAGGAATCCATATGGCCCTCAACCGTTTTTTTTTTTTTTTATATTTACAAGTTGGTTTGTTCAAGCCGGCTGATCTATTATAGAGTTAAGCTCTTCCAACAATGATTTTTTCTCCATTCAAAAGACTCAAATTCGAGATGTTAATTAAGGGGAATAAGGCAGAACCACTCGAACCAACCACATGTACCAATATAGCCTTCAACTTTGATTTTTGGAAATTTTATATAAAAATGGATGAAATTTGGTCATGTGGCTAACAGTGTGCTAATATGGTACTGATGCAGAACTGATGTGGAACTAACATGGCACTTAAATGGTGGCCTAATAAATGCAGAACTGATGTGGCCAAAATTTCATCCAATTTAGGTCAAAATTCAATGTTTAAGTGTGAAATGACTTATTAGTCTTTTTGACCATTAAACTATAATCGATACAATTTGCCCCTTGAACTTTCAAAATTATCAAAACAATTTGCCTCATACATCATGGGGTAAATTGTCCTAATTTAGAAAGTTGAGGAGACAAAGTGTTCTGAATTTGGGAATTCGGGGAGTAAGTTGTTGCGATTTGAACTTCAAAAGGCAAATGTCGTTAGCGTTAAAGTTTAAGGGGGCAAAAAGACTAATAAACCTGCAGGGTCAAATTGTCCATAGAAAAATTTTAGAAGCCAAATTGACCTTTTTGAAATAATTCGAAAGTCAAATTATACATGTAACCAAAGGGATCAATATATATTCTTACAAAAAAAAAATCAAAATATATATATATATATGCAAAATTAAATGTTAAGTGAGAAATTAAAAATAATTGGTTGTTTACCCTGGCATCCTCAGGCAAAGCAAGGGCAGTAGTAAGAAGGGAATAACCAGTGAAAACTCCAATCTCCATGGTTTTCTTGGCATTCATGATTTTCACTAACAAAGAGAGGAACTGTGCTTCATCAACAGGCAAACTCATGGCGCTCCTATACATATAAAAGCCAAATCTAGTGTAAATAAAAAAGCACATATTATTGTCCTCAATTGTAATCTTACTTTAATTTAACTTGTAATTTCTCCAATAATATAATATTATAAAAACATATTTACCCCAATTAGAGAAAGATAAACTGACCATACTTGATACTTTTCGATAGTGGCCTCTCTCAGTTCCTTGAGTTGCTGGTGCTCTTTGGGATAAGCACTTGTCTCATAAAATATACTGCAAAAACAATTACTAGTATATGTTTAAGTTGCATGCACTTCCTCAACCTCAGGGGAAGAAAAGGAAGAAGCCTTTTTGTGAAAAATGATGCCCAAAACAGAGAAATTTATATACCTCTTGGAGAGCATCGCTTTTCAGGATCATCCGCCTATAATCATAAGCTGACATGGCTCCAAACTGTCGTAACTTTAGAACCTTAATGTTGGAGACTTTTTCAAGCACAAAAACTTTTAGCTTCTTCAAGAACCATCAATTAACAAAACCAACGTCCCACATCATATATAATTATATATGTCAACAAAAAAAACCATTAATCAGCAAGCAATTGGAAATTGGAAATTGGAAATGAAAGCAAAACAACAAGAGAAATGATCTTACTCTAGCTGCAGCGAGGAATGATGAAAAAGCAATCTCTTAGAAGAAAATCAAATTGCTTGAGTGCGGAAAAAACACTTGTATTACTCTTCTTTTATACTAATTAAGCACTTGTATCTATACTATAGAAACACATGCATGTATCATGATATTGCAACTTGCAAGTAAACGTCAATGCTTTGAAATTTCTTAATTAGCAAAGAGTAGGCTCAGGGTCAGGCGTCACATTTGGACTGTAATTTAGACAGAGAGGAAGGAAAGAAGCTTCCATTTATAACTTAATCTGTTTACTGTGAGAGGATAGAGGAATTGTCTGAAAAATTATTTCTAAGAGAATGAATCCTTGCAAAGTTTCTTCTCCAGGAAAAGGAACTCTGCAATGTTTGTATAGACTTGTAGCCTTACAATTAAAATATTCCTGCAGAGAAATTTGTTTAAAATGTTTGGTTTGTAAGTCATTTTTCTATGCAATAACTCTCAGATCATTCTTTTTTAATTTGAAAGGTGGAAGTCCTAAACAACTACTAAGTCCATTTATTTTCATTTGAAATTGTAAATGTCTTATCTACATTTAAAATTGTAATTGAAAGGTGGAGGTCCTAAATAACTACTATTTTTTTTTTGGGTACATCTAAACAACTACTATTTCCACCATCTACATTTTAAAATTGTAATTGAAAGGTGGAAAGTCTAAACAACTACTACTTCCATCTACATTCAAAATCATATACTCCCTTCATTATCACTTATCTAAATAATCACTCAGCAATCATCATAAAACAATATCTAAATGCTTGATGGCAGGAAAAGGGTATTACTTTTCTTCTATATATATTGCAAGTAAAGGTCAATTTTGAAATTTTTTAGTAGCAAATTATAATTATAGAAATGATCGTCAGTCGTCAAATTGGAAAGTGACAAAAAGGAAAACAATGGGCCGTATAGACAGAGAGGAAGGAAAGAAGCTTCAATTCCTGATTTGTTCACTCTAATTACATTTTAAATCATCCTCCCATTTGCATGTGAAAATTGTAACTGAAAGGTGGATATGTCCTAAACAACAATTGTGTATAATTGTGATATATGCTTATCATTTATCTGATGTAAAACAAAATATACTAGTAGTATTTGAGATTAAAATTTCCGCCTACATTGAATTTATTTTACTTAATTGATGCGCCAAGGACTCATCATGGTCTTGAAGAGCTCAATGGAGATCATGGGGAGGATGAGCACATTCGGCAAGGAGGTTTGGAGAAGCTTGAAGATGCTAGGAATACTCACAAAAAAGTTTCAAGCTCATTGGAGTTGCCTAAGGTGTCATTTGATCCATTGAAGATGTCATTAGGCCCAATGACAAGAGCAAAGGCTAAAAGGTTCAAGGAAGCATTATTGAGTCTCATTGGAGTTCATCTTGAACAGTTAAAGGCCATTGGAGTTCATTTGAAGGCCATTGGAGAGCATCACCAAAGGAATATTCCCATCGATTCCAAGTTATGTACTCTACTTGAAATCGATGAGTATTAGGCCATTGAAGTTGTAATTTGGCCATTGTGGGCTTAATTCTATCTTAGATTAGTTATTTAATTAGTTAAGAACCTTATTTGGGTTGGATCTTGTTTAGTTAAGTCCAATCCTTAGCTATTTGGATAGTTTCTAGAAGATTCATTAGGGCTAGCCGCCTATGGCTATTGAGGAGGGGGTTTTAAGGGGGGTTGCGCAAGGGGCCTTGCCTGTATAAAGGCTCTATATCTCTCTTGTAAACTCAAGTTAAGTTTTCAATAAAGATTTTGAGGTTATTCACCCAAATTGATTATCTTAGCTTCATTGTTCTAGTTTGAGCAAAACTTAGGGTTCCTAGCAAACAATTAAGTTGTGATACTTGATTGCTTGTGATCAATCTTGTAATCTTAGGTGTTCAATTGCAGGTCTAATTGGAGGTCTAAGGCCGACGAAAGAAGAAGATTGCTTGGGTGAGATTATCGACATACATATCTAGAAATTGAAGTTGTTCAAGTTGATTTTTGGCAGGTCACAAGGGTGGATTTGGAATCTAGAACAACTAGATTCGTATCATTAATGATAGGGACAATCTGTTCAGCAACCTAGACCAAGTTTGACATTAAATGATGAAAGCTTTATTATATGTGTGATACAAATTCTGAAGAAGTGGAAACTAGTCTTGCTGATGATCACTGCAATAATTAATGTTGTGACAAATTAATACTCATAGAGTCTGGTCAAGGACAAAAACAGCTTCATTAAAATCTAAATCAATGCCCTCATGGCCGTCAAACTCGCCGAGGCCTATTACTGTCTCAATTGGAAGATCTTCATAATTTGATGCAAAACAAATATTGTCCCAAAAGTTTGTGCTTGGGGTGGCAACTTGTTCAACTTGTAGTGGCACAACATGATTGTGAATACAATCTAAGGGTACTTTTTTTGCAGAAGTATAATTGGTTGAGTCTCTCAACCTTGAAGGCGGCTTTTTGTTCCTGCAAATTCCATTGGTGTTGTTCTTGTTGCAGCAGCCTTTTCTTCCTTGTTTGAGTTGTAATATTTTTGACCCTGAATCGAATACCAATTTCCTCCTACACTTGGTCGGAAGATTCATATTCATATTCCTATATTTGTTCAGCCCTGAGCCAGTGGATTTAGAAGAGGTCCCTGTCCCTTGAGGAGTAGTTGTGAACTTCATTATAATATTGTCCTTCCGAGGAGACATGGCAAAGCATTTCCATGTTTTCTCAGAATTCCAATCAATTCCCTTATCATCATATGGCCAGAAAAGTGGTTCCTTGTAATTCTCTGCTTCAGAAATCTGATCCTCATCAAGATTCAATAAAGACACCATATTGAAACTTGTTTTATTATCCATATCTGATACCTGAGAAGAATTAGAATTGCCTTCATTTGTAGATTCATCACAACAAGACTCAACAACCCTTTCAGCACCATCTGCAGTAGATACAGGTTTGGGTAGAACTAATGGTACTGACAGGCATGCCCATGATTTGTGCTCTTTGAAAAATGATGAGTCATCTTCTCTTTCACCTGCTGCAACATGCTTCTTCTCCATTGAAGATGAAGTACTAGTACAAGAGTTATTATCAATTCCTTTGAATCCCATATTCTGTCAAATTTTCCATAATTGATAATGATTAAACACTGTTACATTGGGTTCACCATATCATATATAATATAAGCAGAAACCAAAAACTATATATGCTTCAGAAGTTAAAAAAAGAAACTGTAATGATCAAATAGTATCGATAAAACGAAACTGATATATATTCAAATAATACTAAATTATGATGTAACTCCCAAGAAGCCTGATGTGAACCATTGAACAATTCCAAGCAGAACATACAAGATTAAGGCATGACAGAGACAAACAACTAACAATATCTGACATTGAAATATATATTAATTAATATAATAATAAACGGTATGGGGAGATTAACATAAATACCTAAACTAATCATTGATATATATTGATGTTTAGCATAGTCATCAAATCATATATAGTTTTATATATATATTATAGAATGAGTCAAATTAAACTGAAAGGAGCATATATATATATATTATATATACAAATAAAAGAACAAATACGATGGAGCATTCATGAGAGCAAAGACTAAAACTAGATAGAATCATATATAAATCATGAAAAGCTAGAAAAATTCAACAACGGAATACTAAAGGAAAAAAAAAAGTTTTATACAAGTAAGGACAGGACTAATAAGCTTTCAAGCACATACCGAGAGACAAGTAATGGCTGAATCAATCTAAACCCTTTTGTCTGAACTTTTTATTTTTGGCTAAATTTATTAGAAGACGATGTATAGGAGATCAAATATAAACCCTATAAACGTGTTGTTTTTTCTTTTTTATAGTAAGAATCAATCACTAGCAAGATTAAATACAAGGGTAAAACAGTCAATCGGATTTTATTGCCTAATATAGAGTTAGGGGGCGGCAGTGGGCGCTAATCATGCCCAAAAATTAGATGGTAAAATTTGGCTCTTTTTTCTAACAACAATTTTAAAGTTTTAAGACCCAGGCCATCATATAAAATCTTCCATCTCTGAATTTGAAATTCGTGGTCGATCATGGGCTCTGTTTCTATTTCTTAACAATGCTAACAAAACCGAAGTCATCAATTTTCTACAGCCGCCTTCTTGTTCCTATCAGAACTCCATCATTTTCACTCCACACCACAACGAAGAGCAACAATGGTGTTGACTCTGCCAAAACCCGCAAGAAAGCTGCCAACTTTATTATTTACTGCAATACTCGGATCACTCAAAATGGCAGAAATGGTAACATCAAAGAAGCCGAATCAATCTTCAATAACATGCCCGTCAAAACCACCGTGTCTTGGACTGCCATGTTGACGGCGTATGCTGATAATGGAAACATTTCGAAAGCCCGTGAAGTGTTCGATAAAATGCCGGAAAGAACAATTTCTTCATATAATGCGATGATCACGGCTTATAATAAGACCCGTTGTATGGTAGATGAAGCTTATAAGCTTTTTTGCAGCATGCCTGAACGGAATGCTGTGAGTTATGCCACGATGATCACTGGGTTTGCTAATATGGGAAAGTTTAATAAGGCGGTAGAAGTTTATGAAAATACCCCTCTGAGATGCCGAGAACCCGTTTGTTCAAATGCATTGATGAATGGGTATTTGAAAGATGGGAGATTGGATGCAGCTGTTGGCGTTTTCGAAGGTATGGTTGACAAGGATGTTGTTTCTTGGAGCTTAATGGTTGATGGGTATTGCAAAAGTGGGAATATTGTGGAGGCTAGGAAGCTATTTGATAAGATGGTGGAGAGAAATGTGGTTACTTGGACAACAATGATCGATGGGTACATGAAAATGGGATTTTTAGTTGTTGGTTTTGATTTGTTTTCAAGTATGAGGAAGGAAAGTGCATTTCTGGTTAATTCAACTACTTTAACTGTTATGTTTGAAGGTTGTGGACATTTTGATAGACATAGAGAAGGAATTCAATTGCATGGGTTGGTTATTCGGTTTGGATTTGAATTTGATGATTTTTTAGGGAATTCTATTCTTACAATGTATTGTAGATTTGGTTGTATAGATGCTGCTAGTCTGGTATTTCATACAATGAGGAAGAAGAATTTGGTTTCTTGGAACTCTTTGATCACAGGCTATGTTCAGGAGAATCAAATTGAGGAAGCTTATGAACTTTTTGAAAAGATGCCTAAAAGGGATGTAGTTTCTTGGACTGCCATGATTATGGGGTTTTCTAGCAAAGGACAAACTGATAAATCTGTTAAATTATTCAGAATGATGCCCGAAAAAGATATTGTTGCTTGGACTGCAGTAATTTCGGGGTTTGTAAGTAATAAGATGTATGAGGAAGCTTTTCGCTGGTTTATAGAGATGCTCCAGAAATCAGTTAAGCCGAGTTCTCTTGCTTTAAGCAGTTTGTTGAGTGCTTCAGCTAATTTGGCAACACTAACCCAAGGGCAGCAGGTCCATGCACAAGCAGTAAAGATGCACTTGGAATTTGATCTGTCAATACAAAATTCTCTTGTCTCCATGTATTCAAAGTGTGGAAATGTAGCTGATGCCTGTCAGCTCTTTATGAGCATTAAAGAAAAAAATATTGTGTCTTTTAATTCAATGATTACTGGTTATGCCCAAAATGGTTTTGGTGAAGAAGCTCTTAAGTTGTTTAGGGAAATGCAGATTGAAGGCCAGGAGCCAAATCAGATAACCTTTCTTGCTGTTTTGTCTGCATGCACCCATGTTGGACTTGTAGAAGTAGGATGGGAACACTTTAAATCCATGAAATCCTTATATAACATAGAACCAGGGCCTGATCACTATGCTTGCATGGTTGATCTCCTTGGCCGAGCTGGATTGTTTGGTGAAGCAGTTGATTTAATTAACTCAATGCCTTTTAAGCCCCACAGTGGAGTTTGGGGAGCTCTCCTGGGTTCAAGCAGGACTCATCTCCGTCTTGATCTTGCAAAGCTTGCAGCTCAGCAACTTACTCAGTTGGAGCCCGATAGTGCAACTCCTTATGTTGTTTTGTCCAATTTATATTCTGTCCTAGGAAAGAAGAAAGATGGAGACCAATTAAGAACATACAATAAATCAAAAGGGATAAAGAAGAGTCCCGGGTGTAGTTGGGTGATATTGAAGGACAAAGTTCATTTGTTTCTCTCTGGGGATCAATCTCATATGGATTCAGAAGAGATTAGAATTATATTGTGGACAATTGTAAGGGAAATGGAAGAGCTAGGTTGTTATAGATAAATGATAGGCTCCCTTTCTTTCGTATGTTAGATAAAAGAGCTAAAGGGAGCTATTCATTTTGCCCTCCACTGGTCTTTTCTGCTGTAATAGTTATTATACAAGCTTTTGGCTTTGTTAGAAAAGGCACTGTAGTGGTGTTTGTGGTGATGTGGTCTTTGATGCCATTGTTCACATGTGAGCGTTATGTATTGTAGATGATGACATGATGAGAAGGATGTTGTAAGTGGGACAATTGATGCTTAGGATGAAATTATCATATGACCGGGTATTTGCATAAGAGGCTAAACGATGATCATGTTGATTTGGCATCTATCAGAACGAGGAAATGATGATTTTGCTCCCTCATGGGTATTGCTACAGCTCACATGTGATTCACTGGTTTCTCAGCATGTAAAACAGATGCTTTTTCAACTGCTTTAAAGTCTGCAGAGCAGTTTGTCATCCAAATCAAAGAACCTTTCACTATCAAGAACTTAACCACTGCTACCACCATAATTATCAACGTGAATCCCATCCTCAGCTTTGCCAACATGAATGAAATGCCTTTATTTTAACAGTGATGAATTTCAGGTAAGGGAAATGGTATATTCTCTTTTCTTTCTTGCTGGGAACAGGGTTGAAGATCCACCTTGCCTCTCATGATTTATAGATTACTGTTTACTTGAATAGGAGAGAATGTGTTGTAGAGGAGAGTTCTAGTGATAGCTTGTCCTATGTTTACACAAAATTGTGACTTGCCATCATCACACAGATACATCTATAATTTTCTGGGGCTGGAAAAGGGTTACCACATAGCTGTCTTTTACTTAAATATGTATTTATTTTTCCTTTGATCCCCTTGATTTCATTTCTCAGGCTAGCTTGGAAGATATTTATATTCACTAGCAGCCATGCCTTCACATCTGGTGGTTCCCTTCGCGGGCAATATTGAGTATTGACAGAGTTCCAGTTTCCCCATGACCTGCTAACAACTTCACAAGAATCTTATGAGCCTTGGCATTTATTTTACACATTCTGGAATTAAACTGAATGAGTAATCAGCAAAATATATGTGGAAAGACTTTTATTGATTAATGGTTAATGATTGAATGGACAATAAGTCAATAACTATGATTTTAGTCGGCTCTACATGGGTCTATGAAATATGTGTAAAGAAACTTCCTGTTAAGATGAAAGCTTGTGCATTATATTGTCTCATGTTATGTAACTCAAATATCAATTTTATATCCCAAAATGAATGGAAATTATTCCTTTTGGCATATGTTTGTGCTCATCGAATGAGTGTATTATTCTTTTTCAGGTTTACTATATTCTCTGTTACATATTGTGTCTTATACTTTTTTAGCTACAGGGAATATTATATGTGATAGTCAATGCCTAAGCATACCAATAGTTTCTTCAATTTAACAAGAAAATAGTGGTAGTATTGCTCCATACAGTTTGTTTTGCCTTGCTTTTTTCCAGGAACAACTTTTTACATTTTTTATCAAATCAGTTGACTGGAAGACCATGAAGAAACAATATGCAGATCTCGTGCCCTTTAATTGCCCAGCTCTCTGCTGTAGGTGGTTTTAGGGCTGGATTTGATGTTTGCCTTACTCATCTGAGTGTCTTCCTCAAATGAATGCTTTTTTTCATTTCCACTGCCATTAAAAGATACAAAATTCAATTTGACTAGGAAAATGTTTGATTGCTTTAGACATAGCAAAGACACCAAAATACACATTGACTTAACATGCATACGCTATGTACATATATATATATATATATATGTTTATTACTCTTATGTTTTACTGATAGGAAGCTAGGGGTTTGAATGAGAGAGCAGATTCTTATGTGATATAGGAGCAGAGTCTACTTCCAACATAAATTATGTTCTTGAATTCTTATCTTTTCTTTAAACTATTTCGTGTTGATTAATGAGTTATTATCCAAAAAGTAGAAGTTGGTAACTGTAGCAAATGAATACTGTCTGATAACTTGACAGATGTAGATTTCGTTCAGCAAACTTTTGAGCGCGCTGGACTTGGTTGATGTGTAATATGAATGGTTTATGCCACTATATGCTTCTTTATTTCTTCTCTGTTCGTAACAAACAATAATTGCAAACTCTTTTCCTTTATTAGTCTATACGAATGGTTTTCAATGTGAGGAACAGTGGGGCTTCTTCTGCTCATCATTTTGTTTGATTGTCTTTCTCTGCCCTGGTTGAATATAAGGATTATAGCTGGAGGAAACTGTGGAAGATTTTTAAGCTGCTGTAATACTGTGTTGGAAGTTGGAAGAACATGTGAGTGGTGGGGCATCTTGTTCCTCATCCTGGCTGCACAGCAGGTAATTATATGCATTTATTGATTTGAAAGAAAATACCCCCACAATATGATTTATGGCTAGAATTTAGAGATGCCCACCATGACTAGTAGTACTGCTTAAGATTTTTCTTGATCTATCCAATTTTCCATTTTGGCTGTGTCTTGAAGGGGAATGCAGATTTGGATGATTTATTAATTAGTTTTAAATCAAGTCTGTACCACTTGGATTTATTCATGATTGTGATAAATTGCAGTTTAAATGGTGTTTAAACCATTTTTTATTGCATGTATCTAACTCTTCTAAAATCCGAGGAATATAATTGTGTCCCTATCAAAGAGGGAATGGTGGGTGGATTTTGACCGTCTGGGTTGGTGAGAGTGGTATTGTTGTTTGTGATAGTTCACTGATTTGTCTCTCTAATCTCTATATGGTTTATAAGACATGTTAATTAGCTTGTGGTTTAAACTTTAATGATACTAATATTTTATGTTTGTAAATCTTCAAATATTTCAGGATTGTCATTTGATTTCTTCTGAGTTCTTCTATTCCTTTGATATGTTCCAATAATAATTTATTCTGACCTTTAAAAGTTAATAAATGCCAAGACTTATTCTGTACTGTAGCCACCTAATCATTATAAGCCCACAGATTGGTTTGACTCAACCCACAGACTTAGCTAGCTCAATGTCTGCCCAAGTTCATAGTACATGACTTCAATACATTCTGAAGTGATGTGCAATGCATCCAACTGCTACACTAATTTAACAATTACCATCTTGAAAATTTTACTAAAATTTTACAGTTTCTCTCTTTATATATAAATCCAATACAAAATTTAGAGTGATTTATTTTTTAATTTCATTATTATTTAAACAAAAAATATGTAGATTTAGTTTGTCTTTTTCGTATGTTGGCATGTAAAGATGATGGCTTATCACAAGCCTTAAATGTCTAATCTCAAAGTCGTTATCAAAGTGAAACTTATTAGAGAAGAATTCTATCATATGAATTTGTTAATTTGCTTTCTCATATTTTTAAGTTGAAAATGATTAATTTCGGATCAATAAGATTTAAAAATACTAGGTTAAAAATAATGCATCAAGTGGACCAAGTTGAACCAATTGCAAGAACTTTTTTTTGGCTAGTATTCATGTGTATGCTGCCTGTATTTGTTGGACTTTGCCATTTTTGAAGTCCTAACATATAAATTAATATCATACTACAAATAAAGAAATTCTTTTAGAAAAAGAAGACAACAGTTTAAAAAAAGGTTGAGAGAACATGCATGCTTCTGGGTCCCTCAATGCATGAACTTAGCAAAGAATTGTGTATTAAAGAAAGTAAAAAACAAGAAAGCAGCACCCCACATGACCCAACTTGGAAATGTTTCCATCAATAGATTCAATGCATTCCTTCCCAAACCCCTCCCCTTCCCATTACCCATACTTATCACTTTTCAACCTTTTTATTTATACACTTTCAGTTTTCTTTCTGTTTTTCCTCTCAGAATCTCACATTCTTCTGATCTATAACTGATCATCATCATTCATTGAATTTATTATAATATACCAACTCTTCCCTATTTAAAATACTTCACAACCCTCTTTTCCTTTTCTCATTAATTATATCTTCAACTTCGATCTCTCACAAAAAGAAAAACTGGTGATGATGAATGCTTCAATATTCTCAGCTGGTTTCTTCACAAAAGATCAGATGTATCTCTCTTTGGCAATCTTACTTCTTGTTTCCATCTATCTTTTCTTGGTTGCTTTGGAATCTCAATGGAGTAATAAAGGAGTTTCTTGGTTGCCATCTCAAGACTGCTGCTGCTCCACAGTGCCTCTCATTTCATCAAACAAAATGGGTTTAGGCTTAGCAAGTGATCTTCATAATGACGGCTTCTTTCCTCAGCTCTTTGTTTAAAGAGATCAGAGCTGTAATTATAATGATGGAGAAAAAAAATGAAATACTACAACAGATGTTTCAAATACGCTTTAATTTGTAGGTTTATCCAAAATTTTGATTACAGTTCATGTAAATTTAAGCGTTCTTTCTGAAGAAATTATAATAGCTTTTTTATGTATTTATAATTTGTTGCCTTCTGTGATACTAATCAATTAGCTAGCAAAGAATTAGTTGTCATTTCAGTGATGAGTTTGTTAAATCCCTTGGTTTTGGTTAAATTAAATACCAAATCATCTATATATTTATTAATTTATGGCTAAATTTTCAGGTAAGAACCTGGCCTAAGTGAAAATGCTCAATTTAGGGTCTAACATTTTCGATATAGTCTAATTGTAGGGTTCAAAGGGTTGAAAAATTGAAAAATTGTAGTAACTGAAAATGAAGAATAGAGAGGATATGATTGGAATTCAAGCTTAATACATTTAGTTTGATTGCATTATCATTGGTTTATAGATAGTTCAAAGTTTACAAGTGATTCAAATGTAATCATGAGATTAAAACTGAAATTATAAGTTTACAAAACCAGATCAATAATACAACTTAAAGTTAAAAGCAGAGTTTTCATTGGTTCAAATTGAAGGCAAGCAGCTTAAGGTGAGCCATTTGCTTCTGCAGCTGCTTGCTTGACCTGCTACATTAATCCACTTGCAAATTTATTGGAGTTCAAAGGCTTTTCATTCGTTGAAAACTGGTTGCAATCTCTCTGCCATTTGCCAATGTGAACAAACCATCAGCAATTTTTTGCAGCTTCAAAATAGTGTTAACAAGATTAACTTGAAATTGAGCGTGTTGAACAACTAACTCCAACAAACTCCTCCTTAGTTGAACAACAGCAAACACTAAGCTCCTTCTTTAGCTTCAATCAATCATTGGCAGGGTTAGTAGCTCAAGATCAGAGGGCTCAAAAATAGTACATGACTTGCCCTTACAATCAAGACTAATCTTTTTCAAGCAATTGGCTAACGCTTACTAAATTTTGAGAAATTTTAGGCACTAGAAGAACATTTGGAATCAACTTAGTACCTTATAGAGTTTGTACCAACACATCACCCTTTCCAGTGATCACCTTTAAGTATCTTCCATCACCAATCCTTACCCTTGACTGGTAAGTTTTGTCCAAACTTATAAACATGTTCTCATCTACAACCATGTGGTGAGTGCATCCATTGTCAATGAGCCAAGTTGAGTTTGTTTTGATCGTGTGCAGCAAAGCAGCTGGCAACAAACAACTCTTCATCATGTTCATTACCATCTTCCTTAACTTGTGCTTGATTGGCATGTTTCTTTCTTCTTGTTTTTGCACATATTTTCAACATGGCAAGCTGTTTAAAAGATTTGCATTGCATCAAACCTGTACCAGCAATACTTTTGTTGATGGTTTGTCTTGTTGTAGTGAGGACATGGAGGAAACTCCTCCTTTTCATCATCTTCACTTGCTTAATATACCCGTTTAGCCTTCCCGTTCACTTTAGACAACACCATTGCACCTTCAACTTTCAACATCTGTCTATTGGCTCTTCTTTGCTCGACTACATACATGCCATTTAAAAGCTCCTTTAAAAAGCTCTGAGATCATCTCCATAGTTGCAATGGTATTTTCGTGCTTCTCTGGTAAATGTTGGTCCCAAATGTGGTGCTAGAGGGGGGGGGGGTGAATAGCCCACTTCAAAAATCTTTTCGAGTTGAATGCTTACTGCAACACAGAATATTAGTGCGACCAGATACAGCAGGGAAACTAATGGGAACAAAACTAAATAGACAAGATAGAAAAGCAATGAGTACAATGAATGAAAATGTCAGAGATAATGAATGGAAGTGCACAGGATTGACAGTGATGTCAGAGGGAGTAAATGAGATAGATTGGCATGCAATAAAGACAATAAAGGCAATGTAACTAGAAGGGATTAGTAGTAGCTTAGCTCAACACACGATTTATAGAGGTTCGGTCATCCCGACCTACGTCCTCTACCTTGGCTCTTCCCAACCAAGGATTTTCACCAAATCCGCTAATCCGATGTAGTTACGGGCCTACACTAAGCCTTTACACAGACCAAGCTTTCCCAAAGCTTGCAACAACACCGAGCTTTAACCTAGCTCGAACAAGTGCTCCCCGCACTTAATCACAATCAAATTTTACAAAGTTTGAAGTGTGTAAACTGATCCTAAGTGATCGAAATACACAAAGTAAGTTTTGGGCAAGATTTATAAGAATAGAGTTAAGAACAAACTTGCTAAAACTAAGCAAATACAAGAGAAAAGAGTGTAGTACGGCTTGGGTAAGAATCTTGAGAGTTAATGCTTTTTTTTGGGTTCTTGAATGCTCAGAACTACTTCCCGACAGTCATTTCAAGCCTTAAATACAAATCTGTCATAACTAGCCGTTGGAGCGCCTGTTTGAATTTAATCCCGCTATTTTGTCGTTTTCTGGCGCTGGCAAATACTGACTGGTGACGCTGTCTAACTTCATTAGTCCCACTAAAATGTTCTTCAAAATTGGTGGCACTAAACTTGCTCTGACTATCTTCTTTCTGGATATGTCACTTCTTCATATGCATCTTCTTGTTCTGGTTTTAGTCCCACTAAATGATGTCCAATTTATATTATGAACTGAATCTCTTTCAATCTCGAAGCCTTCTCATGTAGTGTGTTTCTTCTGTGACATTGAGCTATGAAAAGATTGGTTTGCGCTTAACCATTCAATGAGTGTCACTCAATTTGTCACTGCACACTTAGATAGCTTGGTTAGTCTAACTAATATAGAATGTTTTGTTATCATCAAAAACTATGGAGTCAACAATCTCCCCCTTTTTTTTATGATGACAAAACACTCCTTAAATTGAAGTGTTGACTAATAAGAGAAGATATGTTCAGTTAGAGAATTTTACCAAGCTCCCCCTCAGTGAGTGCATAGTGAGATTTCAGCCTCACTAATTTTTAGAGCAAAATGAAGAACAGCGATCACACAACAGTAACTATCTCGACCAAGGAGCAATAAGCAGTAAGGAATAAAAGGCGAGGGCTGCTATATTGCAAGGAATGAAAGCAGGAAGAGATAGACAAAAACTCAAGATCATCAAATAATCAGATGCAGTTAGTGGCAATAAAAGATATTCAGAAATTAGTTCCACTAAATGCTAGAGAGGGGTTTGAAATAAGAGTGTAAAAGATAACTGTTACAGTTACCAGATTTAGTGCTCCCCATTTGAATAGTCAATTCTTCAACCCCTGCGACCCCAACCTGCATGTCATAAAGTTGCATTTATGCCATGCAAGATATCATGCATGAAAAATTATTCTCACTAAAGCGCAAACATGAATTAGTGTGACTAACTCAATCTATTTATCTCAATTCAAGGTCCTATATTTTCTCCCCCTTTTGTCAGAATCAACAAAAGGGTTCAAAATCCTGCAAAATAGAGTGAGTAATACACAAGTACGGTGCAGAAAACCTTAAGAAAAGGAATTCAAAAACATAAAGAGTACCAAAACACCTAGCTGAGATAGAAGAAATACACATTAGAATCCAGAGGCACATCAGTGCCATTAAAGAAAGAGGGAGGAGAATGGAAAAACAGAATCCAAATAAACTATCCAAGGCACACAAGGGATAGCCGCAAATGTCCAGAATGCATGAAATGAAAATGAAAATGCATGAGAGGTATGCAAGAGAAGAGTTCATCTTGGTTTGCTTCTGTTAATGACAACACTGCATGAGACATCAGGCTCTCTTGGACTTCTTTGTGGGAGTGTCATCCTTGTCGGCATGTTTAGTTCTGGCTCGTTTGGTTTTAAGTATAAAACTTCCCAGTTCAGCAGAATCAGAGAAACTAGAGTCACTGACAGAGCTCTCATTTAGTTCAACTTCTTTGCTTTCAGATTCAGCTTCAATTTCTTCATCTACTTCATCGTCAGAATTTTCTTCTTCACCTGTTTCCTCAATGTCATTTTCAGATTCTTCCTTTTCAGTATCCTGTTCTTCACTTGACTTCTCTTCTCCGGATGACTGAGTTTTTTGTGCTTCTTCTTCCTCATCATCAGAGCTGCTCACATTTACAATTGTATCTTCAAACTGCCTTCGCAGTTTGTGTTGTGGAGGTGGCTTTAGCAGTTAAGAGTGTCATCATGGATGTGATTTCGTCTCTCCAAATTTTGCTCTCCTTTTCAAGTTTCTTTTGAGCCATGATGACTTCACGAATATCACTTTTGAGCCCCTGAAGTTCTTTCATTACCGGATCATCATCACTGTTGTGGACAGGTTTGATTTCTTCAGAGAAAGCAGTGAGATGAGAGTGTCCTTCTTTGAAATCCCTGTGCTCATGCCATTTTGACTTGAGTGTTCGACCAAGTGTTGTAATGATTGGGCCGAAGCCACAAGTGACTCGTGGCTTCTATGGGTCTATCTGAACAACTCTCTTCATTTTCATCAATGATGATCTGTGCAAGGTTCACTTTCTAATTGTTCCAGAAGGAATGTATCAGCCAAACTTCCTTTTCAGTGATATGCTCTTAATTGTCAAACCAGATATTGTTTCGAATGAAATGCAGAACTAACTTGACCTCTAGCTTCAACAATTTTCTTTCACTTCTGAGAGTAGGAAAGATTTCATCACTTCCATTGATGAATCCCCAGGCTTCGTTAACATCGAAATCTTCTGGAGGCTACGATTATCCTTCAAGATATTCGATATTCAATGCTTGCCCTAAGATGCTTGTTATGATTACATTTTCTTTGCCACAAATATGAACATACAGGAATTTTCGATTTTGGGCAAAACGATCTTCCAGAAGTATTCCTTTCTTGTCAAGGATGATTCCTGTGAGAAATTCTTGAACCATGCTTTTGCTGACTTGCACATTCTCATATTGAACGATTCCCATCCAATTCATTGAAACAAACTTTTCATGAAGCTCAACATAAACAGGATATTGGGATAGAGTGTTCCAATCAATTGTCTTAGCAGGAATTAGATTGAACTCGAAGATGTCATCATACTTTACACTATGGATGGTGTTTCTGAAGTGATTGTGAGGGACCTCATCGCATGGACTTTCATTCAGCAACTTCATGATTCTGCCTTCTTCGAATTTGCTAATTTCTTCTTTGAGTTCAGATGCGATCTTGAGTTCCTTTTCTGTAACCTTTTTTGACAGTTTCTTGTTTTCCTTGGAATTTTTCTTCTTTTTCATACCTTCCTTGTTCCTTACCACTTTACCAGTTTCATCTAGCTTGTTCCTGAAGACCCATTTAGTGCCAACAATTGGATGGTCATCAGGTCTTGGCACTAAAGTCCAGACTTTGTTTCGCTCAAACTGGTTCAGCTCCTCTTGCATTGTTGTCATCCAGCTTTCTTCCTTTTCTGCTTCTTCAAATGTTTTCGGTTCCACTTGTGAGATAAATGAAACAAATTCACAAGTTTCTTTAAGTCCACTTCTTGTTCTCAATCTTTCTCTAGGATCACCAATGATCTGATCAATTGGGTGCCTCCTTGCATGTTTCCATGCTCTTGGAAGATCATTATGTTGAACTTCCACTCTCTACAAGCTTTCTATAGGAGGCTCTTCTTCTTGAGTCTCCATTTCTTTATTTTCTGGAACTGGATTCGTGTCACCAATTTGTACTTGTCTCATGTTCGCACTAATTTCATCTGCATCATCATTATCATCTACTACCTTTCTCGGTGGAGCGTTAGTTTCATAAAAAAAACAACATGGATCGATTCTTCAACAACTAAAGAAGTTTTGTTAAACACTCTGTAAGCTTTGGAATTCAGGGCATATCCCAGAAAGATAGCTTCATCACTTTTGGCATCAAACTTTCCAATGGTGTGTTTTCCATTATTCAAAACAAAACACTTGCAGCCAAAGCTCCTAAAGTGAGAAATGTTTGGTTTTCTTCCTTTGTAGAGCTCATACGGTGTCTTTGAAAGCATAAGTCTGATAAAGACCCTGTTTAAAATGTAAGCTGCAGTTTGAGTGGCCTCAGCCCAAAAATATTTTGGTAAATTGTTTTCGCAAATCATAGTTCTGGCCATGTCTTTTAGTGTTCTGTTCTTTCGTTCCACCACACCATTTTGCTTTTAGGGTTCTAGGAGCAGAGAAATTGTGAGAAAAACCATTTTCAATACAAAAATTTTCAAAATCATGGCTTATGAACTCACCACCATGGTCACTTCTAATGCCATTAATGTTGTAGCCTTTTTCATTCTGAACAATCTTACAGTGTTTAGCAAAAACTTCTAAAGCTTCATCTTTGTGTCTGAGAAAATAAACCCATGTATATCTAGAGTAATCATCAACAATCAAAAAGCCATAAGAATTACCTCCCATACTCATGACATCGATTGGACCAAACAGATCCATGTGCAGTAGCTCAAGTGGTCTTCAGGTTGAGACAACATTCTTTGACTTGAATGAACTTCTGACTTGCTTTCCAAACTGACAGGCTTCACACACTCTGTCATTGTCGAACTTCAGTTTGGGCAGGCCTTTGACTAGATCTTTTCTTACCAACTTGGAAATGGTGTTCATGCTTGCATGACCTAATCTTTTATGCCATAACCAGCTTTCAGAAGCATTGTTAGCCATCAAACAGATATTATCTCCCAAGAAAGATAACATATACATTACCGTGCCTCTTACCAACAAACTTGAGCTTTTCTGTTTTGATGTCAAATACTCGGCATAAGTGAGAGTCAAAGCATATTATGTGTCCTTTATCACAAAGTTGACTGATGCTTAGAAGATCGTGCTTTAAGCCTTTCACAAAGCAGACATGAGTGATCTGTGTATCTTTCCTTTTGAATTGTCACCAAAGGTGACATTTCCTCCATTTTTCACTTTAAGCTCTTTAAACATCTTTTTCTCTCTTGTCATGTGTCTTGAACAGTCACTGTCCAGATACCAGGGCTGTTTTTCCTTTGGTTGAGCTTCCAAACAATAGTCTTGTTGCTCTTGTTCAACCTGCACACACACATTTTCAGTTTGCTGTTCTAGGTACCCATACTTTAATGGGTCCTTGGGGGTTAGCAACAACATATGTACCTTTAGGCACCCAAACTAATTTAGTTCGGGAAGGGTATCCATCCTTTTGATAGTAATCAGGGGATTGATGACCCTTTTCTGTCACAAGTATAGCAAGTCATGGCTCTAGGCTTGTGATGCCTTATGTTGTAACTTCTATTAGTCCGAGCAACTTTTAGGTTGTTGTTAGTGACAACAATTTTCTCATTTTTCATTTCCTCTATCTGTTTCGCCAGTTTCTCATTTTCAGCTTTTGCATGCTCATGATCAGCTAGTAAAGCATCATACTTTTCAGTCATGCAATCAAGGTTATTCTTAGTGGATTCCAAATCAAGCATTATCTCTGAGTTTCTTTTCTTAAAACATTTATACAATTTGACAGCATGCTCATATTCTTCGTGCATTTCATTAATAAAAACATCAGAAAGATCAAGGATTACCTCAAGGCTTTCTTCCTCTGCCATAAGACATAGGTTGGCCTTGGCTCCTTGTTCATTGCCACTGGTTTCAGAGTCTGAGACATCGCTGTCTGACTAGGTACCAACAACCATCGCTCTTTTCTTCTTCTTATCATTTCCAGGAGCTTCCTTCTTGTTGTGTGGGCAGTCACTCTTGATGTGACCAGGTTTTCCACAACCGAAGCAGGTAAGCTGATTGTCTCTGTGATCATCATTCCTGTATCTTTCTCTATCGTTTCCGAATTTCTCATTTATGTACTTTTCTCTTCTGTAACTTCTTTTGTTAAAGAGTTGGTTTCTTCTTCCTTTCAGTCTTCTGAATTTTCGAGCAAACATTGCTGAATCATCATCATCATCAGATGACTCGTTTTCATCTAAAGTCAGTTGCTCTATTTCTTCTTCTAGAGGAAAGACTTTGAGAGCAAACCGCTTTTTCTTCTCAGAATTCTTCTTGTCACGATCTTCTTCATACTTTAGTTCCCTTTCATATGTGAGTAGTGATCCACATATGTCATCCAGAGTGGTAGTGTTCAAGTTTCTGCATTCTCATATAGCCAGAGTCTTAGGACTCCAGGACTTTGGGAGGGCTCTGAGCAGCTTTTTCACCATGTCGCTCTCTGAATAAGCTTTTTCCAGTTGCTTAAGCTGATTGGTGATGTTAGCAAATCTATCATACATTTCTGTGATAGATTCATCTGGTCTCATTCTGAAGGATTCATAATCTAGAGTGAGCAAGTTAATTTTAGATTCCTTCACTTGAGAAGTTCCCTCGTGGGTGACTTCCAGTTTGTCCCAAATTTCTTTGGCTGTATTACAGCTAGCAACTCTATTATACTCAGAGGCATTTAAGGCACAATGCAAAGTATTGACTGCTTTGAAGTTCAATTGTATTTTGCGAGTGTCTTCTGCAGTCCATTTGTGGGTTCTTTTGTGACTTCTTGTCCATCCTCATTCCTTTCTTTGGGAATGAATGGACCCTGAACAACTACTCTCCACATCTCGAAATCATAGGCTTTCATAAAGACAGCCATTCTGTTTTTCCAGCATTGATAATTAGTCCCATCAAACAGAGGAGGCCTGCGAGTGGACTGGCCTTCTACAATCATGTTCGCAACATTCTGTGAGGAGCTTCCAGTAGCCATATTGGATCTCTCTTGTGGATGTTAGTCCAGTTGATTAAGAGGTAGGCTCTGATACCAATTGTTGGTCCTAAATGTGGTGCTAGAAGGGGGGTAAATAGCCCACTTCAAAAATCTTTTCGAGTTGAATGCTTACTGCAACACAGAATATTAGTGCGACCAGATACAGCAAGGAAACTAGTGGGAGCAAAACTAAATAGACAAGATAGAAAAACAATGAGTACAATGATTGAAAATGTCAGAGATAATGATTGGAAGTGCACAAGATTTACAGTGATCGTAGAGGGAGTAAATGAGATAGATTGGCATGCAATAAAGACAATAAAGGCAATGTAACTAGAAGGGATTAGTAGTAGCTTAGCTCAACACACGATTTATAGAGGTTCGGTCACCCCGACCTACGTCCTCTACCTTGACTCTTCCCAACCAAGGATTTTCACCAAATCCACTAATCCGATGTAGTTACGGGCCTATACCAAGCCTTTACACAGACAAAGCTTTCCCCAAGCTTGCAACAACACCGAGCTTTAACCTAGCTCGAACAAGTGCTCCCCGCACTTAATCACAATCAAATTTTACAATGTTTGAAGTGTGTAAACTGATCCTAAGTGATCGAAATACACAAAGTAAGTTCTGGGCAAGATTAACAAGAATAGAGTTAAGAACAAACTTGCTAAAACCAAGCAAATACAAGAGAAAAGAGTGTAGTACGACTTGGGTAAGAATCTTGAGAGTTAATGCTTTCTTTTGGGTTCTTGAATGCTCAAAACTGCTTCCCAACGGTCATTTCAAGCCTTAAATACAAATCTGTCAAAACTAGTCATTGGAGCGCCTGTTTGAATTTAATCCCGTTATTTTGTCGTTTTCCGGAGCTGGCAAATACTGACCGGTGACGCTGTCTACCTTCATTAGTCCCACTAAAATGTTCTTCAGAATTGGTGGCACTAAACTTGCTCTGACTATCTTCTTTTCTGGATATGTCACTTTTTCATATGCATCTTCTTGTTCTGGTTTTAGTCCCACTAAATGATGTCCAATTTATATTATGAACTGAATCTCCTTCAATCTCGAGGGGTTCCCATGTAGTGTGTTTCTTCTGTGACATTGAGTTATGAAAAGATTGGTTTGCGCTTAACCATTCAATGAGTGTCACTCAATTTGTCACTACACACTTAGATAGCTTGGTTAGTCTAACTAATATAGAATGTTTTGTTATCATCAAAAACTATGGAGTCAATAGTAAAGTGCTCATGATCTTATCAACCACCCTTCCTTCTCCAAAGTTGGTATCACCAAGGATTCTGATTTTGTTCACCACAACCATGATTATGTTGCCTCACCGTTTCATTTTCAAGCATTCTGAAATTTTTGAACTGCCTTCTTAGGTTGATGAGTTGCTGCCTTCTGGTTTTGTTAGTTCCTTGGAACTCCTCTCTGAGCTAGTTCCAAGCTCCCTAAGGTGTGGTAGCATTTATGATTCTGGAGAAGATATCTTCAGAAACAGAAGTTCGAAGAATGTTGAGAGTCTTGAACTTGTTTGGCAGTGCAATATAGTATTGCTTTACATCTTCCTATATATGTCTCAAGACCAAGTGGAAAAGGTTCTCTTCCAGCTTCAATCATGTCCCATACACATAAGGCTTGAAAATGAGTTATCATTTTGATATGTCATATGTGGTAATTTTCACTTTTGAAAATTGGAGGTGGGGGGAAGGTTTGAACTGGAAATGTCAATATAGAAAGGTTTTGTTTTGGGTATTTTTTAGGCTTTGTTTTTGTGTTTCTGCTAATTCCATTTTTACAGGTCCCTTATGATGTATGAAGCTTTGATACCATTTGTAGGGTTTAAAAGGTTGAAAATTTGAAAAATTGCAAAAACTGAAAATGAATAACAAAGAGGATATGATTGAAATTCAAGCTTAATACATTTAGCTTGATTGCATTTTCATTGATTTATAGATGATTCAAAGTTTACAAGTGGTTCAAATGTAATGATGAGATTAAAACTGAAATTGCAATAGTGTTAATTAACAAGATTACCTAATTTGAAAATTGAGCCTGGTGAACAACTAACTCCAACACTAATCAAGGTCCAATTTCTTAATTTCTGCTGAAATAAAGGCTTGTTGGGAAATAGAACCCATTTCTCTCAATGCCACATATGGATTTCTTATAGTGGTTAACAATCATGCTAAGCCTCTATTTGAGTCAAAATTTAATATTAGGTCCTGATTCGATCAAATTAAAGGATTAGATCCTAAATCAAGTATTTTCATAAAGGTTAATTAATTAGCACCGTATCTTACCAATTAGTCTTTCATTTCCTTTTAATAAAAAAAATAATCTTAATATGGGATCAAATATACAAGTATAAATCTTTAGGAAATAAATTTTGTTAAAGAAAAGAGAGAGGGAGAGAGAAGTATAAAGAATATACCTATAGCTAGCTAGATTTGTGTGGTTGATGTAATGAAGCATTGAAATCCCAAAAACTTGGCTGTAATTATGACCAAAATTGACAAGCAGGCAGCGGTAATCGTAAAACAGATAATAAAGCTATAACTGTCCTAAGAAATTGGCGGGACAAATCTAACAAAAGCCAATAACCAACTTTGTTCTCAAAATGAATATTCCTTGAAACTCCTCCATAATAAACCAAATTTAGTTCCTTTCTCATTTTTCCTTGCTAGGGTTTACCTTCCTTCAATTCTCCTAGCCCTCCCAAAACACAAGAAAAAAAAAATTTCCTTGTCTTAATTTTCTTCCCATGGGATGTTTATGATTCAAAAAAAAGGGTACGTCGAAACCAAATAATCAACTCTCATTGACTGGAAACTTGGTGTTGGTCGCTGCCATCCCATGGGAAGTTGCATATCAACACCTACGAAATTAGTAGGTGTAATATCAAAGAAATATTATTACGGATCCTCGAAAACGTCCAAATCAAAGCATGCAAATTTCGATCATGGGGTGGCACGGAAATCATTGAGTTTACGTTTGAATACAAGTAGTAGGGTTTTGAAGGATCCGTCGGGCGAAAACATATTGGAAAAATATGAAATGGGAAAAGAATTGGGAAGAGGTGAGTTTGGGATCACGCATCAATGTTTTGACATAGAAACGGGAGAAGCTTTTGCTTGTAAGAAGATATCCAAGGCGAAATTGAGGACGGAGATTGACGTTGAAGATGTGAGGAGGGAGGTTGAGATCATGAAGCATTTGCCTAAACATCCCAATATTGTTAGCTTTAGGGAAGCATTTGAGGATAAAGAAGCTGTTTATCTTGTTATGGAGCTTTGCCATGGAGGTGAACTTTTTGATAGAATTGTTGCTAAAGGTCATTATACGGAACGAGCTGCTGCCCATGTTATTAAGACCATTTTGGAGATTGTCAAGGTAAATTAATTACTACTATATTCAATTGAAATCAAAATTCCTTTTTTGTTTTTTGTTCTTATATTTCCCCTGTTATTTCAGAGATATTATTGAAAGTGCTTTTAATTTGTCTAATCTTATTAAATTTGTTGCAGGTGTGCCATGAACATGGAGTGATACATAGGGATTTAAAGCCTGAGAATTTCTTGTTTGCAGATGAAAGTGAAACTGCCCCAATTAAAGCTATTGATTTTGGGCTCTCCATATTTTATGAACCTGGTAATTAAATTAGCTTATAAAAATATTTAACCCTGCAACCATTCATTTTCTTAATAATGGGCTAATTAAGCATATTTTAATGGCATGCAGGTCAGCGTTTCAGTGACATTGTTGGAAGCCCTTATTACATGGCTCCAGAGGTTTTAAGACGAAATTATTCTAAAGAAATTGATATATGGAGTATCGGTGTTATCCTCTATATCTTGCTTTGTGGGGTTCCTCCATTTTGGGCAGGTAATAAAATTCCCCCATTTTTATATTTTTGCTGAAAAAAACTCCATTAATAGTAACTTAATTAGGATATTCTAACAGGAGATATTTGTTATGTGTAATTGACTAGTTCAGAGACAGAGGAAGGAATTGCACATGCAATCATCAAAGGTAGCATAGATTTTGAGAGGGATCCTTGGCCTAAGGTTTCTGAAGATGCAAAGGATTTAGTAAGAAGCATGCTTGATCCTAATCCATACAGTCGAATGACTGTTCAAGAGGTTCTTGGTAATTAATTAAGCTTTATTATTAATTAATTTCTTCATTTGCGCGCTGGATCATAAATTGGAAGTGATAATTTTCTTGTGTCTTGTATATGAATTAGAACATCGTTGGATACAAAACTGGGAACATGCTCCAAATGTTAATCTGGGGGAGTTTGTGAAAACAAGGATTATGCAATTTTCCTTGATGAGTAAGTTCAAGAAGAAAGTTGTGAGGGTAAGTAATTAAGCCTTTTTCTTTTTTTGCTTCTTGTGGCAGCTTGCTTGATCATCAAGAAAACTGAGAAAATTTTCTTTGTTTCCATATATAATCAGGTGGTTGCAGACAACTTGCCAAATGAAGAAATCCATGCAATTACTCAAATGTTCAACATGATGGACACTGACGACAATGGAGACTTGACTTTCGAGGAACTGAGAGATGGTCTTCTCAAAATTGGACATTCTGTTGCTGACCCTGATGTCAAGATGTTAATGGATGCTGTAAGAATTTCAATTCCTTCTGATATAATTCTGATTTCAATTCCTTCTGATATCTGAAATATTGTTTCGTCTGCTTTTCTTTTGATCCAAAAAAGGCTGATGTTGATGGAAATGGCACACTCAACTGTGAAGAATTTGTAACAATGGCGGTTCACCTGAGAAAGACTAGCTATGACGAGCATCTTTCTGATGCTTTCCATTACTTTGACAAGAACCAAAGTGGTTATATTGAACTCGAGGAGTTACAAGAAGCTTTTCATGATGATTTTGGTCCCAACAACGACCAGGTTATCAGAGACATCATGCGGGATGTCGACTTAGACAAGGTGATAAAAATCCTTAATTTTTTCAAAAAACACCCACATTGCTTAAAAATATTGGGTAATAAATTGTTTTCTAACTTTTTTTTTTTTTTGGTTGGATTGGTTTGATTTTTGTAGGATGGTCGGATCAGTTTTCAAGAGTTTAAGGCAATGATGGTAACAGGCATGGATTGGAAAATGGGTTCTCGTCAATATTCTAGAGCATTGCTAAATGCAGTGAGCATGAAAATTATAAGACAATCTGGCCAACTGAAATGATCACAACTTTTCCCAGATTTCGTCACTCAAATTTGAGAGCTTTAACTGCAATTCCTTTTTGCTTTTCTTTTTCTTCTTCCCACAAACTGCAGAAAGAGGAATTGTGATGTTGAAATTGCAATGAAAAGTGTGGGAACTTCAAATTTGAATACGTTTGAGCTTTTATAGAAAGAATATTCATCAAGTTTGTCTAAGAATAGATATAGAGTTGTGATCATTACTCAACTATTATATAAGATTTAATACATGCTCCAAACCTTTTAATCAATTATTACAAGTATATGATTTCGTTGTTGTACTCTTTTTTTGTTTATCCGAGCAAAAGCAATGCGCTTTACAAGATATATACAAACAAGCAGAATAATTATCATTGTTATACATAGACATTGGGATCTCGTTGTTATACTCATATTGCTAATTGAAATTTTCAATGATACAATACAAATGTAATAGAAAGAAAACTAAAAAGTATTGAAAAAAAAATGTATTGATTTCATTAACAATGACAAAAGTGCAACACATTCCTTCAATATTAAGTTATTAATTACCGAAATTTTCATCAATATCTTTATCATGGAGGAGGCTTCGCATATATCAGTCCATTCAAAAAGATTTGAACTCAATAGTTTTGATTGAAAGCCTACAAGGCAGTAAGAGATACACAATAAAAGAAGGGTCAAAGATACATTGACTTTTTTTTTTTTTAACTTAAACACCGCTATTGAACACATTTGCATTCAATGCTGAATAACATGTTATTATATGCCAGAATCCGTACAAGGGTAAGCTGGCAGATTATATTTGACAAATACAGGTGGAATTTATATACTTATACATACAACAAATGACACTCCGTAAATAAAAGAGGCGGCGCTCCAAAGCAATCAAGGACTAGGTTGCTTCTATCATTCTACATTTCTGCTGGAACCACCAGATTTAAAACTCCCCTTTCCCCGGCTCACTCTCCCCTTGCTAGTCCCTCCCATACTTTTCGAGCTGCTTGTCCTGCTACAAGCTGCTGCTGCTGCTGCTGCCGCCGCTGCTGCCTGGGAGTCCACATCTGCTAGGCCATTCTCAAGTGCTCTAACCAAATTCTCAAAATAATTCTTTGTCACACTGTAACAAATGTGAAATGTACCGATAACTCAATCAGAAAATGCACTAAAATGATTTTAGATCCTGCCCCTCCTGAGAAACATTTAGCAAATATGACGAAGAGTCTCCAAAGGAAATATATACATACCTAGTCAGGCCAGCTAACTTAGCACGGAAGTCATCGAACTCCTTTGATGGGCCATCACCGGTAATGAATTTACTCAATTCCTTCTCAGCACACTGATGAAGCCTTTCCAAACCAGACTCCGCCTCCCCTAAACAAAATGCAAAATGGGTCATATTATTAATGATCCACTTACAAAATTAAATGTCATACAAACGTACATCCTCCGAGCATTTTTCTTTTCTTAATACGCTTGTACCTTGCAAGTACTCAAAAAACTGTCTCTTAGCATGCTCATGCTCAGGAAGGTAATACCCATATGCATAAGTCCATTTGAGAACTCGTCTACATTCAACTATCTGCAATATTTGAAGCATCACAAAAACATGAATTTACTATATTCTTCTCCTGAAAAAGAGAGAACCACATGGTGTTCAATTGACTAGTTTACCTGAAGCCATGCCTCTGTTATAAACTTAAGCCGAGACTCGGGTGTGCATTGCAAGTCACTAAGCTTCTCAAGCTGGTGAAATTCAAGAAATTTGCTTAGACATAAATACATACATACATACATACATACATACATACATATATATATATATATATATAGCAGTAGAAAAAGAGGTGTCCTTCAAATAGTCCTAACATAGCTATGAAGTCCTATCAACTTGAATCACACCAAGTAACCATGTAAAAACTGCTTTGTAATAGGAAACTGAACCCACTTCGGAACTTCCAACCACAATCAATTATGCTGGAAAGATGCTTGAAATAATTTTCAGGTACAATATGATTGTTTGCAAACTCTGTACTGTTACAAATAATTCTTTCAAAAACAAAAAGTTCAAAATAAAATCTGAAAACATAAGCTAAACCTAAGAAAGGCAGTAAAGTCTCATTGTACACTCAGATTCCAAAATATCATTTTAAAGAGCTGCCTTCATTGAGAACCAAGTTTTTTATGTTCACTTGAAGAAAATAATGTACAAAGCAAAATGCAAATGATAAGTACACTATCTACTTGAGCTAAAACGATGAAGATGTAAAACCCAGGTAAAAATAACACTGACAAATAGGAATAGCTTACCTGCACAGTTTGCATCTGATTTAGATCTGCAAGAGCCTTTTGTCTTGACTGTAAACAAAAATTCAGGTTATGCAAATTTATTATCAACAGAAAATCATATTTACATATTTAAAGGGAAACAAAAGAAGAAGCTAAGATGGAAGCAAGCGCAGAAGCATATAAGATCCAAAAATGGCATCTACGAAAACAATGACAACTAGTCATATTGAAGCTATAAATTTCTCCACACAAACCACCCAATAGAATGTAGTTGCTACAATCTGAAACTGAAGACAAGTTGCTATCCAACAATATTTTCAAATGTTAAGCATTAAGTGTCACAACACTGATCAAAAATCTTGTCCTGAGAGAGAGACACACACACACACACAGACACACACACAGAGAAGAGGAGTACAAAACGCCACTTTATGAGAAGACAATAACCAGATAATAACTTCATTTTTATATCTAAGATAGAATACCAAAGGTTTAGCATTCCTGTGAAAGGGCTCAGCAATTCAGATTGTCTGCTTTTCCTAGCTTCTTTTTTCTCCTCGTCATTATCTGCTGCCTTTTTACCCATATATTAAATATAGTGTTTATAAAAGTCGTTTTCATAATACTTCACATGTCAAAAACCATTGTTTTATTCTGATAGACAGGCACAGGAAGCTTCATATTTGACAGTTACAACTAAAGTTTGACTTGGTAGCACTAATCATGAAGGAGACAAAATACAAGATATAGCTATAATTGAAGAAAATTATAAAAAGAAAAAAGATGGAGAGCATTTGCGTACCAATTGATTGCTTGCCCAGCGTTCATAATAATGAGTGTATTTTTCCAACGAATTCTTTGCCATTTCTCGCCTTCTTTCAGATTCATCATACTGCAAGCAAAAAGATGTTAAATCATGTGACACAAGATCAATTGTCACTCAATAAGATGTTAAAAGAAATTATTAGTATCCATACCACTCCCTCTTGCTTAGCTGATTCATAACGATTACAAGCATAGAAGCCGCCAGTTCTCTCGCCATGTTCTGCCCATGCACCAAGGCATAACCTACATTTACATATAATTGATATCACATAAAGTAGGGTTAAAATGTCATAAAAAGGGAGATTCAGCAACTGAAGACCTCAATTCATTTCAATTTTTTAAAAATCTATCATGAGTTTTGTGTCTTTTCAGGCACATCATTTTAATTTCAGCAAATAATGCACCTTAGCATCAACTTTGCTAAATATTTTCATATTATTCTAGGAATTTAGCCCTTTTTTCTCAGAGTCAAAGTTTGTTTAGATTGTTTACTAGTTAGTTTCCCGTAATTAATAAGGTTTTAATCAATATGAGAATTGAAGTAAGCTCTTCAATCAATGAAATTATATTGTTGTATTAATCAACATAATGGCCGCTTCATAACATTCTTAAGACTGACCGCACCGCTATTTTACAGCATCAGAAACACGATTTGGAAATCACATCTGTAGCAGCCATAACTGTTACATAACGGCTGCTATGGTTTAAAAATAGTGGTGAAGCAGCCCACGTCATCGCATCCCTAGAAAATTTGTTCATCAAACTTTTAAAAATCGTTTATGAAAAGTATAAAGAGGACATTTCAGGCCAAGGAGAGGGGTTGAGGAGACATAAATGGAGGCTTTTGGGAGCAAGAATGGCACTGTGAAAGGGAAGGTAGAGAGCTTTCTGTGTTCAGCCATTGAAGGTTGAAGGAAGAAGGAAACCGGGCAAGAAAAGCTGAAGGAAGGAGAAGTATAAATAGGTGGAAGACTTGTCGCTTCAAGCCATTAAAAGGCCTTCCCATATTGCATGCACCATTGTAAACATATTCGCTTTGGTTCTCGTTTATTTTACTTTCTTCATTATTATATATAGTAGTTTATAGTACTTTCTGAACTCTAAAGAACTTTAGTTTTATAATTTTATTTTTAAAATTTTAAAATCAAAAGAAATTCAGATATAAACAAATATATATGTCAAAATAATTGAATATGATATCTACATATATATAACTAAACTATTGTTCAAAAAATGTAATTTGTGAGGAAAAGAAAAACACGACAATGGCAACTGCAACGCATTATGTAACGTCTTGACACCCGCAACTGCATCCACGACTAAATCCGTGACCGCATTTAAATACTATGCTATTCACAGAACACGACATGGAATTTCCAGCACTCTTTCCCCTCAATTTCAATCTTCTTATGAGGTTTCAATTAATCAAGTTTTGATATTCCCAAACCCCTTATACCTTATTCCTACAATAGCCATTAAAATCCCTAGTTCTCTAGGCCTATCCAATATAAACTCTAAGCAGACAGACCTCATAAATGAATCATACCAAGCAGAACTTTTATTTTTCTGTAACAACAAAGGATTTGAAGCTCACCAGCAAAACTCAAATTTACAAGGTGGAGTGCATGTGATGTGCATACACCCTTGGTTCTTTTCAATGGGCCGTTTGCACTTGGGACAAGGCTTTGAATTGGCTAGTATCCTGAACATAGCATAGAACAAACTGGTAAACAAGATAGCAATATTCGACCATATTCTATTCAAGCTACAAGAAAAAAGATAATTTAGATTTATATAGGGGATAATATATGAAACTGAATGAAGATAAGTGGCACTGGATCTGCAATAAAGAAACCCGTCTAATGGAAACAAATGTTAGCACATAGCACTCAGATATACAAAAGTTTATAATGTTCTGTGAACAAGTAAATAAGACCTTAGACCTCAGTCTCGCTAATTCAAACCATTTCATTCAATCCTCCTCCCTATCCCTTCACACTTTATATTTGGAATATAAAATAGCTATGCTAAATTACAAACAGGAAGGTGGAATAATTCAAGTATATGGAAAGTCAAAGTGAAAGAACAGAAAAGAAATTTATTATAGAACACATTTTCGTTTCTCGAGGACCAGTATGAATAGAAACATACAATACAACAAATGGAACAGTTGTAGCAATTAATCCTAAATTCAGGTTTTCAATTATATATCCCAAAATCATAATTGGTATCAGCATGCTTCTTCCAGACAAAGAGTACTAGAATATATATTTACCAATTCATATTTTCTGACTCTGCACTGTTCTTTAAAATCCACTTTGCCACGGTAGCACAGTCAACAGGACGATGAGCTTCTTCAGTACACTGTGACCAAGATTTGATAAATTTTAGAAATCTAATAGAGAGTAACGTCCATGAAATCTAAGAAATTGCACACACACATAACACAGAAGAAACTTACATTCCAACAGAAGCTATGTGAGCAGATACAGGAGACATCAAAATTTCCACTGCCAAGAGCAAAATCAATAGCATATTCACACCCTGGAGCAGGACACCACTTGGTCTAGCATTGAGCGAAAGGAAAAGAAGAAACAAGGACAAGAAAGTAAGAACTATAAGAAAAAAATATAAGTATCCCATTAAAAATAAGGTAACCATAAACTCATGCTCAAATTAAGTAGAGCCTGCCTGACTACCACTAGTCCAATTATCAGTAAACACAAAAGTTCAACTTACTGATGGCTAATGTAAGAAAAATGGAACAAATATAGTGAACATAAATTTAAAATGGCTCTCAGAGTTTCAAATGCCAAACATACCGTCCTGTTGTCTTCAACATAAGATCTAAGTAGATAACGAGAATACTTTTGCTTTTCTTCAGTAGTTGCCAATTTATCAATCATATCTTGGCCAATGGCGGCATTACACGATGGATCAGGACATCTTAGCGATAAACATCCAGGACCATCATTAATGGTCGTGCAAATGTAGCCTATCATAATTAACAAAATATAGCAACAAAAGTATAAGCAAAGTTTTCATGTCCAAAAGCAGTAGAAATACAATGGTGAAATACTTCAACTGGCAAAATACTCTGAATTTGGTACAAATTAGCCACCTAGAACATACAAATCAAACCCCTGACTACCAAAGCTAAACAGTTATGTTATCAAAGCCATAATCAGCAGAAAAAGAGCAAAAACCATTCACAAACAATGATCCTTTAGATTATGGAAAAGTATCCTATCAGAAACAGCATATGAGTGATACCTTGCCAGCAAGCCCGGCAAAAAGGATGGCCACAGGCAGCTGAAGTTATATCCTCACATGGAAGTGATTCGAAACAAATTCCACAAGTAAGCTGGTCAGGAAGCAACAAAACGTGTCGTAGGTAGGAAATTCACAGAAACAAACAAGCTTCCAAAAGAAAACGAAATCCATAGACCTATAGAACTTACTTCTCTAGCATTCGCCACATGAACAACAGGCCTATCCAACAATCCAACAGATTGTCGTACTCCTTCTTCATCAGCAAACCACTCGTCATGCACTTTACTGACACTCCTGCTATGCCAATCGTATTCAGGAAAAGAAGTTTCCAGAAGATAATAATACAAACAGAAATAAAAGCAAGGAAATGCAGCAACATTCACCTTTCCTAAAAAGCAGACTGGGTCGCTCGCTATATATATACAGAAAGGGATAAAAAAATAGATGTAGAAGAGAAGAGATGGACAAAATTGAGAATAGTAACAGCACATCAATGTAAGTAATACAATGGAAACCTCAACATCACCCATAAGGGCAGAACAAGGAAGAATGAAGATATTACCAATTATAGTTACGGAGCAAAATTGTTGCATCAACTCTTGATATTGAGAGAACTGTAGAAACTTTAGAAATTTCATCTTCCTGTCGTTGTTTTATATCTGCCTCCTTCAAAACAGTAAAACCTGGCTGAAATAGAAATCAAAGCATGTTAATGGTAGTAGAGCAGGAAATATCTGTAGTAAACTCAGCTTGCAATGTTTTGATTATTATACTGCATGTTTGAAGCCTGATATGTCTTCTACTGAAAAAAAGATCGTGAGAGGGTGTAGTAAGTACCCACTTTCAGTTCTATTCATCAATAACACAAACACAAAACTAAGACTCAATCCTATTTCATCACTATATAAAAACCAAGAAGAAATGTGGTACCAACTGGGCAACGTATTTGAATCACAAATCAATCAAAGACAAAATAAACACCAAGAGAAACTACATCCTTCTCTTCATGATGGTAACAACCAAATCTTTTGAAAAATCCTCATGCCTGAGAATAATCAATGATCAGCTTCAGAAAATTCCTTTAATCATTCTACAACAATCCCTGGTAGGAAAAGTATATAAATTTCCAGACATTGCCCTGAATTATCTCTATTATTTCTTTTTTGACATTGAATTATTATTATCTCTATTATTTCTATTTACTATTATTTTCAAGCATTTTAAAATCTACATTTCGCAGCAAATTTCACTAAAAGTTCTTTCATTATTGTTTCACCTAAATTGTATTTTATAATTGAAAAACTACACTATCCCTCAATTCCATGTAATTCCTTCCAAAGCTTCATAAGAAATATAACACTTTAAAATTAACCGAACAAAGAAAATTCTCTCTATGTTTTTCTTCTTTCAGAACTAATCATCCAAAAGAAAGCTTTCTTTAATATCTTTCTGGAATTGAAAAAAGATGACCTGGGAGCGACGAGCGGCATTTTGATCATCGTCGTCATCGTCTTCAACTAAGCCGTAATCATCATCATCTTCAGAGTTATAATCGTTATCGTTATCATTAGGGTCGTCGTAATAATCGCTGTAAAAATCGTCTTCCGTCGAGACCGAGTCGTCAATCATGTCGTCGTCCGGCTCCATCTCGACAACCTAAGACGACAACAATGTCTTGTCTGAATGGGAAGTAAAGGAAAAAACAGAAAGCTTAAGTGTTGTACGCCCATTAAAGAGTCCAATCTCAGAAGCCCAGGTCGGAAGCCCAACCTTATTGAAGTCATTTCTATTTTGATATAGCCCATACTCTTATTTTAATATACAAACAATAGCATAGTTATGATCAGGGATTGTCATGGTCAAAATGCTTGGCAGTTGGGAGGTCCCTCTACTTAGGAAAAACCTCAATTTGGTCCCTCTACCTAAAAATTTGTCATTTGAGTCGCGGTCAATTGAACTAATTGGTCAATTGTTGCTTTAATATTAGTTTAGCTTTCCCATGTTTAAAAGTTTAAATTAAGAGTAATTATTTGATATATGGACAATGTAAATTTTGGACTCCACGAACAGGTTGAGGAGTTTAACACATATCAGTTTTTTGAATTAATTAAATGTTAAATATTTCAATCTAGTCCTTAGGGGACACATGTCACCCTTCTAAACCCGCACGTGTAGTCTGCTAGACTCCACTGACAGTGTATTGAATAATTTTCCTTAAATTAAACATCTTCAAAGAGTGACATATCAGAAATTCAGCCTGTTCCGACTCCGAATAAGACCGCAATTTTCAGTTAAAGTTTTAAATTTAACCTGAAATCTGAAATATTCAAATTGTTTAGTTTTCTCACCTCCCTGATCATCGTATTCTTCTCGTTGAGATCTTTCAAACGCCGCTAGAATCGCCTTAATCAAAAGTCAAACGTGCCCTCACCTTCTAGACGTTAAACGGTCTATTAGAAAAGGGCTAAATTGTTTCGTTTTTAAAAGTTAGGGGATTTATTTATTCCAAAAGAAAGTAAAGGGGCCAATTTGTCTCAAAATAATAGTTAAGGGACTAATTTGGGTATTAAACGAAATCAAAAGTATAGAATCACTAATTTACTCTCGTAGCTGGACAATCTTTATCCGATTAACTAAATTTAGCTTTGTATTTTAGATTTTTTTTTCCATATTTCCTGTATATATGAAGTACTTATCTAAAAATAGATAAATATTTATTTTTAAATTTATATAAAAATTAACTACTTAATCGATCAAGGTTTAAAATTAATTTTTAAAATTGGTCAAAACTGGTTCAACCACAGCCACAGGTAACCGGTTTGATATCGTGACACCAAATGTGCTGAAAATCGGAGAAAAGTAAATAAAAATAATGACCGAAACGGTTATTATTATAAAATAAAATAAACGAGATTAATAAGTTGTTGGGTTATCGCCATTATACGAGCATTTCCAAATGCGATGAGTTTGAACAATTTTGGCAGATTTTTGGTGACTCCAGAATTCGGAGCTTACTACATTTTTTTTCCCTTTTTATCCCCACATCTGAAAAAGGAATTGTGACGTTAATTTTGCAACGAGGCAATGAGAAGAAGTGTAAGATATGTCTGAGTTTTTATAGAAAGAATATTTCATTTGTCACGTTCCTCAAAAAGAATCGAAGACAAGATTACATGTTTAAAGAAATATTTTAAAGAAAAAAACAGAGAGAGAGAGAGCGGGGGTGTAGCCGTAGGTATGTTTGATTTTTCATCGAGATTCATCGCCTGGATATTATGAATGAAGGAAAGTGCAACGCATTTCCGAAATTTCCATTTTCATGGAAGCTTCAGCGCACTCTTAACTTCACCTTTCATTTATAATGTAGAAAGAACAAATCCTCCAATTAAAAAGATTTCAATTCATAGTTTTGATTGAAAGCCTACATGATATGATATAATAAAATAGCAAGTAAAAGATACAAAAGAAAAAAGGTCAAAGCATAGGCATTTTTCATTTTTGACCCCGCTAATGAAAATATTTGCATTCAAAGCTGAATATCATATAATTATATGCCATAATCCGTTACAAGGGTAAGTTGGCAGGTTATATTTCACAGATATATATATATATATAGGTATAATTTAATATATATATTTATACATACAGCATATATTATACACCCTGAAAAGTAGGCGACCACTTCCAAAGCACTATTATACTATTATCACCCACCAATGGTTGTAGACCCAGAAACTGAAAGGCATACCAAGACTAATTACCTGTATCATCTACATTTCTGCTGGAACTACCGGTTTTTACACTTCCTTTTCCCCGGCCCCCTCCTCTCCCCTTACTAGTCCCTCCCATACTTTTTGAGCTTGTCTTACTGCATGCTGCTGCAGCCTGGGGGTCCACATCGGCTAAGCCATTCTCAAGCGCTCTGACCAAATTCTCAAAGTAATTCTTTGTAACGCTGTAACAATGTGAAATGTACAAGAAACTCAATCAGAAAAGGCACGAAAATGATTCTAGATCCTGCCCCTCTCGTGAAACATTGTTCACTATGATGAGAAGTCGTAGAAAGAAGTTTGTGCATGTCAGGAAAGGTTTTAAAGGAGAAACAAAATCATCACAAGTCCCTTTTCATGAGCGAGAACTGAGGACAGAGAGATAAACATACCTAGTCAGGCCGGCTAACTTAGCACGGAAGTCATCAAACTCCTTTGATGGGCCATCACCTGTAAGGAATTTATTATTCAATTCCTTCTCAACACACTGATGAAGCCTTTCCAAACCAGACTCCGCCTCCCCTAGACAAAATTCAAACTGGGTCAATTATTAATGGTCCATTTAAAAAATAAATTTGTCAATACATATGTACATCCCCCGAGCATTTTTGAAATTACGTTTATACCTTGCAAGTACTCAAAAAATCGTCTCTTAGCTTCCTCATGCTCGGGGAGGTAATAACCATATGCGTAGGTCCATTTTAGAACTCTTCTACATTCAACTATCTGCAAAATTTTAAGTATCACAAAAACATGAATTTACTACTGTTTTCATGAAGAGGAGAGAAACGAATGGTATTCATTAGACTGAATTACCTGAAGCCAGGCATCTGTAATAAATTTAAGCTGAGACTCAGGCGTGCATTGCAAGTCACTAAGCTTCTCAAGCTGGCAAAATTCAAGAAATTTGCTTAGAAATATATAAATAAATAATTAGTATACAGAACAAAACAACAAAGAAAAAGAGGTATCTTTCAAATTGTCCAAACATAGCTATGAAGTCATATCAATTTGAATCCCACCAAGTGACCAAGTTAAAACAGCTGTGTAATAGAAGTTGAACCCACTACAGAACTTCCAAGTTCCAACCACAATCAATTATGCTGGAAAGATGCTTCAAATAATTCTCAGGTGCATTATGATTGTTTTCAACAAGACATAATTCATTCATAATAATGATTATAATACCTGCTCAAAATGAACTATGAAAACATTAAGCTAAACCTAAGAAAAAGGCACTAAAGTCTCATTACAACTCAACTCCAGAATATCATTTTAGAGTCGACTTTGTTGAGAACCAAGTTTTGTATGTTCACTTGAAGAAAAAGATGTCAAAAGCCAAAATACAAATGATAAGTACACTAGCTACTTGAGCTAAAACAATGAAGATGTAAACCCAAGAAAAAATAATACTGAAAAATAGCATTAACTTACCTGCACAGTTTGCATCTGATTCAAATCTGCAAGAGCCTTTTGTCTCGACTGCAAATAAAAGTTCAGGTTATGCAAATTTATTATCAACTGAAAAATCATATTTACAAATTCAAAGGAAAACAAAAGAAAAGGCTGAGATGGAAGCAGCTGCAAAAGAGCAAAAAAGAAAGAAAAAGCTAAGATAAAGAGCATTAGCATACCAATTGATTGCTTGCCCAGCGTTCATAATAATGAGTGTATTTCTCCAAGGAATTCTTTGCCATTTCTCGCCTTCTTTCAGATTCATCATACTGCAAGCAATATTAAGTATCATGAGGCACAAGATCAACCATCACTCAGGAAGTTAAAAGAAAACCAAAAAAACAAAAAAAGAAATTACTGGTCTCCTTACCGCTCCCTCTTGCTTAGCTGTTTCATAACGATTACAAGCATAGAAGCCACCAGTTCTCTCACCATGTTCTTGCCAAGAACCAAGGCATAACCTACATTTAAATATAATTGATATCACATACTAGAGTGACTATGTCATAAAAAGAGAGATTCAGCAGCTGAAGACCTCAATTATTCTAGGAAATTAGCCTTATTTTCTCAGAGTCAAAGTTTGTTTAGTGTGTTTACTAGTTCGTTTCATATAATCACTCCTCGTCTTATAAAATTAATGCATTGCCTTGGATTCTACGTTGATCTTTGCATTTTAGCAGGCTTTTAATCAACATGAGAATTGATGTAGGCTTTTCAAAAAATGAAATTACAAGAACAGAGATCACTAAGGCATAGATATCTAAAATATTGTTGTGTTCTTCTCTCTTTCTTCCTGCCCTTTCTTTCTATCTATTGTCACAATATTCTTGATTACTATCCACAGCACACTACCTAGAATTTCCAGGACTCTTTCTCCTCAATTTCAGTCTTCTTTTGAGGTTTAAATTAAATAAAACCTGATTGAATCCTTGAACCCTAGCCCTTATTCCTACCATAGCCATAAAATCCCTAAATCTCTAGCCCTATCCAATATAAACTCTAATCAGACAAACTTCCACATACATGCGTCATACCATTAAATCTTACCAGCAAAACTCAAATTTACAAGGTGGAGTGCATGTCATGTGCATACACCCTTGGTTCTTTTCGATTGGCCGTTTGCACTTCGGACAAGGCTTTGAATTAGCTAGTATCCTGAACAAAGCATAGAACAAAGCTGTAAACAAGGTAGCAAAATTGCACCATATTCTATTAAAGCAAAAACAAAATAGACTATTAAATAAATGAGGTGATAATACAGGGAATGGAATGAAGATAAGTAACACAGACTTTGCAATGAAGAAAACCAACTAATGGAAACAAATATCACCACCTAGCAGTCAGTTACAGAAAGTAAATAATGCTTTGTGAGCAAGTAGATAAGACCTTAGTCTCACTATTTTTGAACCATTTCATGCATCATAGCCAGGTTAAAAACCCCTCCTCCCACTTCCCTCATAACTCATATTTGGAAAATACGAGCGCCACGTTAAACTATCAACAGGGATGTGGAATAATAAAGGCATATTCGAAGTGAGAAAAAAAATTCTTATAGATCACATGTTCGTTTCTGTTGACATCCAATATGAATAGAACATAATCATACAACAAACAATAGAAAACAGTTGCAGCAATTAATCCTAAATTCAGGTTACAATTAGATATCCCACAATCATAATCTGTATCAGCATGCCACTTATTAAATAGTACTAAAATGTATATTTACCAATTCATGTTTTCTGACTCAGCACTATTCTTCAAAATCCACTTTGCCACAGTAGCACAGTCGACCGGACGATGAGCTTCTTCAGTACACTGTGACCAAGATTTGATTGATTTTAGTCTGGAAGAGAAGAGAGTAATGTCCATGAATCTAAAAAATTATACACACAAAACAGAACAAACTTACATTCCAACAAAAGCTATGTGAGCAGATACAGGAGACGTCAAAATTTCCACTGCCGATAATAAATTCAACAGCATATTCACATCCCGGAGCAGGACACCACTTGGTCTAGTGTTGAGCAAGAATAAAGAAGAAACGAGGACAAGACAATAAAAACTATCAGGAAGAAGAAAAAGTATCATAATGAAACTAAAAGAAACATAAACTCATGCTCAAATTAAGAAGAGCCAAACCAACTTTCACCAATCCAGTTATCAGTAAACACAAAAATTCAAAGATTATTGATGGCTAATGTAAGGAGAAAGGGACTGAATATAGTGTACATAAATTTATAATGATACAAGGATTTCAAATGCAAAACATACCTTCTTGTTGTCTTCAACATAAGACCTGAGTAGATAACGAGAATACTTTTGCTTTTCTTCAGTAGTTGCCAATTTATCAATCATATCTTCGCCGACGGCAGCATTACACGATGGATCTGGACATCTTAGGGATAAACACCCAGGACCATCATTAATGGTTGTGCAAATGTAGCCTATCATAATTAACAAAATATGAAGTTAATATGGCAACAAAAGTATAAGCAAAGTTTCATGTCAAAAGGCATTAGAAAGAGAAAGGTGAAGTAATTCAAATAACAAAATGCACTGAATTAGCTGCAAATTATCTAACCTAGCATGCAAAACTCAAACCTTGACTACCAAAGCTAAACAATTAAGTTATCAAGGCCATATTCAGCAGAAAAATGCAGAAAAAAGAATCACATACAACCATCAATTAGATTATGGAATGGTATCATATCAGACACCTCATATGCGAAATACCTCGCCAGCAAGCCCGGCAAAAAGGATGGCCACAAGCAGCTGAAGTTATATTGTCACGAGGATGCGATTCGAAACAAATACCACAAGTAAGCTGGTCAGGAAGCAACAAAACATGTCATGGGTAGGTAATTCACAGAAACAAACAAGCTTCCAGAAGAAAAGGAATATCCATTGATCTATAGAACTTACTTCTCTAGCTTCGTACACTCGAATAACGGGTCTCTCCAACAATCCAACAGATTTTCGTACTCCCTCTTCATCAGCAAACCACTCATCATGCACTTTACTGACATTCCTGCTATGCCAATCATATTCAGAAAAAAAAAAGTTTCCAGAAACTAATAATACAAATAGAAATAAAAGCAAGGAAATGCAGCCACATCAACCTTTCCCAGAAACCCAAAAAGGATGAAAAAAGATGGTGCACATAAGCTAAGAGGCAGAAGAGAAGAGATGGATAAAATTGAGAATAATAAAAGCACATGAATGTGAGTAACACAATGGAAACCTCAATAGCACCCAAAGGCAGAACAAGGAAGAATGATGATATTACCAATTGTAGTTACGGAGCAAAATTGTTGCATCAACTCTTGATATTGAAAGAACCGTAGAAACTTCAGAAATGTCATCTTCCTGTCGTCGATTTATATCTGCTTCCTTCAAAACAGTATAAACTATCTGAAATAGAAACCAAAGCATGTTAATGATGATAGTAGAGCAGGAAATATTGGTGTAAACTCAAAGTGCAATGTTTAAAATATTCAATCCTTGCATATTTGAAGCCTAGAATTTCTTCTACTGACTAGAAGATCATGGAGAGGGCATACCGAGAGTACACTTCCAGTTCTATTCATCATTAACAACACAAATCCAAAATTTAGCCTCAAATCTATTTCAACACTATATAAAACCGAGATGAGACGTGGTATTAACTTAACAACGTATTTGAGTTACAAACTTACAATCAATCAAAGACAAAATAAACTCCAAGAAAAACTATATCTTCCTCTCTATGATGGTAACAACCAAATAATTTGAATAATAATCCCCAAGCCAGATAATAGTCTATGATCAGCTTCATAAAATTTCTTTACATCACCACAATCCCCATTAGTGAAAGTACATAAATTTCCAAACATTGCCCTGAGTTATCTCTATTATGTCTATTATGTCTATTTAATACTATTTTCAAGCATATTCAGCTCTACACGTCGCAGCTAATATCACTAAAAATTCTATCTTTCTTTGCTAGTTTCACGTAAACTGTAATTTAAAATTCAACAATTACACTATCCTTCAACTCCATGTGATTTCTTTCAATGCTTCAAAACAAAAAAGACACTCTAAAATTAACCGAACTAAGAAAATTAGCTTTTTTATTTCCTTCAAAACTAATCATAAAAAAAAAAGCTTTCTTGTTTTTCTCTCATGAATTGAAAAAGTTGACCTGGGAGCGACGAGAAACGGCGGCATCTTGATCATCATCGTCATCGTCTTCAACTAAGCCGTAATCATCGTCATCTTCGGAGTAATAATCGTTGTCGTCATCGTTAGGGTCGTCGTAATAATCGCCGCTGTAAAAATCTTCTTCAGTCGAGACCGAGCCGTCAATCATGTCGTCGTCCGAATCCATCTGGACAAAGTTTTTGTCTGAATGGAGAGGAAAGAAAAATACGAAAGCTTAGGTAAAGAAGAAAGGGAAAAATTCTACTTGGTTCTATTGAAGCAGAAAAAAGAAGTATGGTAGGTGACTTGGTGGGTATATTAGAAACTAACCCATGTTTAGTGGTATAATGCTAACAATTTGGTGTAAGTGTAACAAAAGTCTTAAGAAATATCAAAATTACCCTTTGGCTTATTTCTTTTCGATTAGGGGTTTAAGGTTTTACTAATATCTCAATTTAGTACCCAACCTTTCAAAAAGGTCATTTTAATACTCAAATGTTATCTAAATCTATACTATATATAAAAGTACGAATAAGGGGAAACTTTATGTTTTTCGATTGTACCTTTTTTTCAAATATATTTTTAAATTGTCATTATTAAAATTATTTTAATTATTTCATTATTAAAATAGTGAAAATTTAGATTATACTAATTAAGTAGGATCCAACGTGGTTAATAGGAATGCTCCACATCATCTTTAACATCTGAATTTTCATCCAAAATATTCTCCAAGTCGGTTTAGGATAAGATCAATTCTGTCCAGGATTTTCTAGGGCAAAATCGTCCATTGGAAAGGCAGAATTAGGTCTCGAGGTAAACATAAAAGTTGAAGATTTTGGAATCCTTTTTCCAACGGTACCTCATTTGCATTTTTCTGAGTTCTGGATCAAAGGTTATGAATTTTCTTACAAAACTGCTCTTGTAAAGTCCTCCTTTGAATAAGATTTAACAATGCTGCATCAGGGTTGAATCATTACTGCATCATAATTACTTATTGGAGTTGGACTCCTTTTTAGGGCTTCTATATTAACGAATTGGGCCTAAGAATATCAGATTTAAACTTCAAGACATCTCACTTCGCAATTTGGACTTCATGGAATAAAACGGGCCTAATGGGCCTCTACTGGGCCGAAATGAGACAAAATAAATAGTTTCTCCAAATTGATCCAAAATGGCTCTAAATCTTCATCTTCCTAAAACATAGCTCCAAATGGGTCTAAAATGGGCAAATATGAGAAATATAGGGGTAAAATGACACATACGACTGCCAAAATAAGGCAAAACCGCATAGAAAATATATGACAAATTAACTCTTATCAATGTTTCATTTTCTAATCAGTTTAGAAATATATCTATATCTATCTATATTTATATAGAACAAATTAGGTCTTGTATAATAGCTTTGAGGAATTTTTCTTGCCTCAACTACATGAATAATTGTTCAGGTCATGCTTGCTTAAATCAATTGCCAATTTATGGATAATAATCTATTCAGAAACGAAAAATTCGACTTAGAATTTATTATATTACTGCGTTAAAAGTCTAATTACTCACAAAATAAATAAATTTTCTTGAAAGCATGTGAAAAAGCATCAAGAAGTTTGATTTGTCAGAGATAGATTCTCAAAATTTGCACATCAGGAATTCAAGACATAAGGAAATTGCAGATAAATTAAGCATTGAAACTCCACGGTAAGATCTAGAAGCTGGAAATAAATTAAATGAAGATCAAAAGATTACATTCCACGTTATCTTAGATCGAGTTGAATCAAGAAAGAATGGAGTTTTTTTCTTTATTTTTTTTGGTGGACGGGTTAGGAGGAATAGGCAAAACATTTCTATATCCTGCAATATTGGACAATTTAAGGTAATAATCACATATCCTTTAAACGTATAATCAATCAAATCCACATCGCATTTTTTTTATATACAAAATATATATGTTTATCTGATTAATATAACTTCAAATATCATCACAGGTCAAGAGGTCTGATTGCGTTAGCTACAACAATATCCGAAGTAGCGACAACAATTATACCAGGAGGAAGAACAACACACTCAAGATTTGACATTCCATTAAGTCCGACAGAAATGAGTATATGTAGGACTTCTAAATAGAGTGCTAAAGTTGAACTATTACGAAGAGCAAGACTAATCATATGGAAAAACACCAATGGTGAGAAAGGTTGCAATTGAATATGTGGACAGATGAGTAACACAGAACAATGGAGGAAATGTTGTTTTTTTAGGAGATTTCAGACAAGTGCTCCCAGTTGTACCTCGAGCAACAAAAGAACAAACGATCAATCAAAGTTTGATCAGATCATACTCTTGGCAAAAAAATGGAGATACTAAGATTGAAAAAGAACACAAGAGCAATAAGAGACCAAGAGTTGGAAAATTCCTCCTTCAAGTTAGTGATGGAGAAGAACCAACAAAAGATGATAATTTGATATTTTTACCAGATCAGATGGTTATAAAGTATAATGATGAAAGCCTGAAAAAGACTTGATTAATGCACTTTTCCTCGATTTGAAGCATAATTCAACTTCGGCAGAGTACATGACCAACCGTGCAATCTTGGCAACAAGAAATGAGTACGTAGACAAACTGAATGAGCAGATGATAGAAATATTCCCTGATGAGAGTAAGACGTACAACAATTTTGATGAAGCAGTAGATGACTCAAACAACATTATCAAGAGAGGAATTCTTAAATATTCTAACACTGAATGGTTTGCCAACGTATAGATTGGTGTTGAAGAAGAATTGTCCAATCATACTTTTGAGAAATTTGGATACATCTAATGGTTTGTGCAATGGAACAAGAATGGTCTGCAAACACTTTGGCCATAACGTAATACAAGCAGAGATTGCAATTGGCTAATATGCTGGAAAACAAGTTATTCTTTCAAAAATTCTGCTTTCACCAGCATAAAACGAAGGATATCCATTCCAATTCAAGAGGAAACAATTCTCTATCCGTCTTTGTTTCGCTATGACCATCAACAAAGCACAAAGACAAACAATTCCCAATATTGGAGTATATTTGCCACATGTTTTCTCCCATGTACAACTATATGTCGCACTCTCTCGGAGAATTTCAATGCCTTTAATGAAACTTTTGGTAAAGTTAGAAAATACAAAAAAGCAAAATGAAACATATAAAAAAATTGCTATATATAAAGAAAATCTATTTTCGTAGACGCGGTTACATTTCAATAATTGGATGCTTTGACTTATACTTAAATTGATATATATTTAACATTTAATTTAAAAGTTACTTAATTTAATTATGTTTTCTTTTTACATCTGAACATTTGGCTTAACAGTAAAGTGCATGCTCTCTGAACCGTGAGGCCTCAGGGACAAGCCCCATCGTATTCATTGCGTGGGTTTTGTTGGCTTTGTTATGTTTATTATTATAATTTGTTTATTTGGTCATTTCTCAATGAATATTTGGTCATATAAGGATTTTTTTTATAACTTATAAGGAATTATTTGATTATAATGAGATTTGAATATTATATTCCTTAAATAAAATTATGTTTTGTTCCAGCAATTTGGTCATATAAGGATTTTTTTATAACTTATAAGGAATTATTTGATTGTAATGAGATTTGAATATTATATTCCTTAAACAAAATTATGTTTTGTTCCAGTAATTTAATTATGTTAGATTAGATGCTTTGAATTATAATTAATTTTAATTATTTTAATAACTTTTTATTTTAAACGTGTTCCGCCACATGCAACGCATGTAAAAACTAAAGCTAGTAAGGTCACAAGGGCAAGTATATTTGAAGTATTTTCTTTGGGCGTTGCTAAATGTAGCGAGCATGAAAATATTCTGGCCAACTAAAATGAATTTTTTTTTTTTAACTTTTCCCCCATATTTGTTTGGTCTCCCAAAATTCAGAGCTTACTGCGAATCTCTCTCTCTCTCTTTTTTTTTCTTTTATCCCCACAAACTGGGAGAGGATTTATGATATTGATATTGCAATGACAATTGTGGGAAGTTCAAATTTTAATACCTTTGAGCATTTATAGAAAGGATGATATATTTGTCGAGAGAGGCTGCATATTGATATTATCTCTGATGAAGAAAGTGCAACTAATTTCCCTACAATATTAAATACTGAAATTTTCGTCAATTTATTTTTATTTTCTTTTTCGGCACAATTGTCGTCAATTTCTTTGCTTCATACATCACAAGTTCACAACCTAAACTTCACCATTCATTTGCAAATCATTCCATATACCTCATAAGATAAGAGTATAAGACTAAAACTTCCATTAAATATTTGAATTCTGAAAGTCTACATGTCAATAAGATACAGCAAAATGGATCAAAGTTACATTGACTTCTTTAATTTAACACCGCTAATGAACACATTTGCGTTCAAAGCTGATTATCACATATAATTTATATGCCATAATCCGTTACAAGGGTAAGTTGGCAGATTATATTTGACAGATACAGCTCTAATTTATATAATACATACAACAAATCACACACTCCGGGAAGAAGGTCGGCGGCGCCCCTAAGCAATACAGGACCAGTATAATATCACCGATGGTTGTAAAGCCGGAAACTGGAAGGCATACCAAAACTAATTATTTGTATCATCTACATTTCTGCTCGAACCACCAGTTTTGGAACTCCCTTTTCCCCGGCCCCCTCTCCCCTTACTGGTCCCTCCCATACTTTTTGAGCTTGTTGTCCTACTGCATGCTGCTGCAGCCTGAGAGTCTACATCTGCTAGGCCATTCTCAAGCGCTCTAACCAAATTCTCAAAATAATTCTTCGTCACACTGTAACAATGTAAAATGTACCAGAAACTCAATCACAAAAGGCACCAAAATGATTCTAGGTCCTATCCTACCCCTCTCGTAAAACATTGATTAGTAAATATGATGAAAAGTCGTAGAAAGAAGTTTGTCCAGGTCAACATAGGTTTTATGGGGTTAGATTAAATCATACAAGCCCTCTCGATGAGTGAAAAAAGAGACCAGTAAATTACCAGAGTTTAGGTTTTTTTTTGTTTTTTTCTTTTAAAATTACCAGAGAGTTTTATTTATTTAGGCTAAAAAGCTCAATTCAAGTTCCAACATTGACTAAATGCTCAAATCAGGACCGAACATTTGGGGCTATGCTCAATATAATCTTTTAATTGCAACAAATCACAATCCCACATATATGAATTATAACAAATTAACACTTCTGTTAACTGAGGTTAGTGTGTGTGATACACAATTAAAATTGCGTGAACCAAGGGGGGATCAATATGTGGCAATTAATAAATTTTAACTTCTTTTTCTTGGACAGATAAATTATAACCTCATTTAAATTTAAAAAATAAAAAAGTTGTTTGACATAAAAATAATAATTTGTTAGCACGAAAAAGAACATAACATTGACAAATCAATTGCTTTGAATGATTTTTAAATTTTTTGGGTTATTTCTTCCATTTTCTTTTTGACATGGCATCCACTCAAAAAATGCCACATTTTGTTTAGGACCGAAATTGTAAGCTTGGACCCTTAATAAAACCCGATAAAAAGGTTAGGACCAAAATTGAGACTTTCCGCAGATGTTGAGCCCTCAATTCAGAATTCAGCCTTTTATATATATATATATACTAAATAAATTGAAGTCATTCTAAAGTAGATATAAACATACCTAGTCAGGCCAGCTAACTTAGCACGGAACTCATCAAACTCCATCGATGGGCCATCGCCGGTAATGAATTTATTCAATTCCTTCTCAGCACACTGATGAAGCCTTTCCAAACCAGACTCTGCCTCGCCTAAACAAAGTGCAAACGGGAATATTAATAATGGTTCATTAACAAAAATAAATTTGCCACATATGTATGTTCTCCAAGCATTTTCGAAATCACGATTATACCTTGCAAGTACTCAAAAAAATGTCTCTTAGCATGCTCATGCTCAGGAAGGTAATAACCATATGAATAAGTCCATTTTAGAACTCGTCTACATTCAACTATCTGCAAAATTTGAAGTATAAAAAAACATGAATTTAGTTTTCCCTTTTTCCCCTCTGAAGAAGAGAGAAACAAGTGTTCTCCATTTGACTGATTTACCTGAAGCCATGCATCTGTAATAAACTTAAGCTGAGACTCAGGCGTGCATTGCAAGTCACTAAGCTTCTCGAGCTGGCAAGATTCAAGAAATTTGGTTAGAAACAGAACAAAGAAAGGTATGTTTCAAAATTTAAATCACACCAAGTGACCATGTTAAAACAGCTTTGTAATAGTAATTGAACCCACTGCAGAACTTCCAGCCACAATTCATTATGCTGGAAAGATGCTTCAAATAATTCTCCAATGCATTATGATTGTTAGCAACTTGAAGAAAAATAAGTCCGAAGTCATACAAATGATAGGTAGCTACTTGAGCGAAGACAATGAAGATGTAAAACCAAGCAGAAATAACAGTGACAAATAGAAATAGCTCACCTGCACAGTTTGCATCTGAGTCAAATCTGCAAGAGCCTTTTGTCTCGACTGCAAACAGAAATTCAAGTTTTGCAAATTTATTATCAACAGAAACAACATAATTACCAATTTAAAAGGGGAATAGGAAAAGAAAAAGCTAAGATGGAAGCAGCCCAATAGAACGTAGTTGCTAAAATCTGAAGCTGAAGATAGGCTCCTCTATTGCAAGGATATTTTTAAATGTTAAGCATTTGCTGTTCACATCAATGAGCAAAAAACTTGTCCCAGAGGAGGAGGAGGAGG
>AWUE01018531.1:0-21235 GCA_001974825.2 Corchorus olitorius | reverse complement strand
AGAGAGAGAGAGACAGTGATGCAGCGGGTTTTCATTAGTTTTAGTTTAATTATTTCTGTCTTTATTTATTTGATTACGAGTCTTTTACTTTAGCCTTAAGTTATTAGGATTTTAATGTTTAAGGTTTTTCCTAGTAGGATTAGGTTTTACTTTTCCTATTAGAATTAGGATTTTAAGTTAAGTGTTTAGTATTTAAAGGCTGTTAGGCAACAAACTTTGGTAGTCTTTTATTTTTATGAAATCAGAATTATTCAGAGGTTTTTCAACCCTAATTATCCTTGTTCCAATTCAATCAAAATTCTGATCTAGCCTATTTTGTTTAAGTTCTTGCTATTTCTAACCTTCCGCTACGTCAGACAGAGAGTAGCAATCACAGAAATGCCACTTTATGTGAAAACATTAACCAGATTTGGTTCAAGAAGGGATCGTGGAATTTTTTAAATAAAAAAATGAATGTAAAGATAATCTACTTTCATTAAGTGATTTATTAGATAATCCAGAGGGAGGAATTTGACTACTATTCGAAATTCAGACAAGGGAGCTATTGAACAGCTGGAAAAGGGCTGGACATACTTACAGCAGGTGGAAATGGAAGCAGATCAGGTAAGATACCATTGTTCCTTTTTTATATCTAAGATAAGATACCAAAGCTTAGCATTCCTGTGAAAGGGCTCAGCCATTCAGATTATTTGCTTTCCCTACTTTCGCCCTATCATTATCTACTCCATATATATTAAATATAGTGTTTAGCTCATATAAAAGACATTTTCATAATGCTTCACATGTCAGATTCCATTGTTTAATTATGACACACAGGCACAGGAAGCTTCATGTTTGACAGTTGACATGTAAAGTTTGAGTTGGTAGCACTAATCATGATGCAGACAAATTCCAGAATATAGCTAAGATTTTAAAATATATGTTTATTGAAAAGATGAAAATGAAAATTCTTAATGACCTAGGCAATAACAAAGCAGGAAAACAATATATGTAAAAAAGTGACATTCGCAATACCAATTGATTGCTCGCCCAGCGTTCATAATAATGAGTGTATTTCTCCAACGAGTTCTTTGCCATTTCTCGCCTTCTTTCAGCCTCATCATACTGCAACCAATGATATGCCTCATGAGTAACGGTATCAACCATTACACAAGAAGATGTTAACGAAAAGCCACAAAAGAAATTATTAGTCTCCATACCACACCCTCTTGCTTAGCTGCTTCATAACGATTACAAGCATAGAAGCCACCAGTTCTCTCACCATGTTCTGCCCATGCACCAAGGCATAACCTACATTTACATATAATTGATATAACGTAAACTAGGGTTAAAATATCATAAAAAGAGATATTCAGAAGCTGAAGACCTCAATTCATTCCAATCTTCTATCATCTATAGTGTCTTCTGTATTTTTTCGGACATAGCATTATAAAGTCAGCAAATAATGCATCTTATTAGCATTAACTGTGCTGGATATTTTTAACTTGTTCTAGGAAATTAGCCTTTCTTTCTTGCTGTCAAAGTTTGTTTATTTTGTTTACTACTAGTTAGTTTCCCATAGTTAACCCAAGTCTTGGATTCTATGTTAATCTTTGCCTTTACAGCCTTGATCAATATGAGAATTGAGGTAAGTTTTCTAATGAATGAAATTACAACAGAGATTAATAAGGATGGATATCAAAGATATTGTTGTACTCTTCTGCCCCTCTTCTTTTTGTTGTCACAATATTCTTGATTACACAGTGACCTATGAAGCAAGGATACTTCAAAATTCATGCCGTATCGGATACTGATACTCCGCGGATACTTCCGCACACGTATCAGATACTCGCACACATGGCAAACAATAAAAGGACAGTCAAGACATGTTGAAAGAACTTCATATATGAAATTCATATTTACTCTGTTGAAGGAACTTTATATTTTGTGTTAATATATAATAGAACTTTATGAAAAATTTACATATGTTTGAATTAAAAGTAAATATTTATATTTATAATGAATATTTTTATATTAAAAATATAAAAATATATTTTTTATTAGCTAAATCCTGCAACACCCGTATCCTCAATTTTTAAAAATTGCCGTATCGCCGTATCCGTATCGTGTCATACTCGTACTACGTATCCAAAGCACGGCACCTAGTATTTTCAGCACTCTTTTCCCCTCATTTTTAATCTTCTTTTGATGTTTAAGATCAAATCAAACCCGATTACCCTTTTCCTTATACCAACAATAGACATAAATCCCTTGTTCTTAGCCCTATCAAATAAAAACTCTAAGTAGACAGACTTCCTTGTACTTGTATCATACCAAGCACCATCTATTTTCCTGTACCAACAAAAGATTTGAAGCTTACCAGCAAAACTCAAATTTACAAGGTGGAGTGCATGTGATGTGCATACACCCTTGGTTCTTTTCAATTGGCCGTTTGCACTTAGGACAAGGCTTCGAATTAGCTAGTATCCTGAACATAGGATAAAACGAAAAGCGGTAAACAGAACAGCAAGATTTCCACCATATCTATTTAAGCTAAAATAAAACAGATTAAATGAATGAAGGGGATAATACATGGAAAGGAATGAAGATAAGCGGAACTGACTTTGCAATAAAGAAATCCATCTAATGGAATTAAAAGTTGGCACCTAGCAATCAGTTATATAAAAGTTAATAACGTTTCTAGTGCAAGTATAGATGACCTTAGTCTCAATATTTTCATACCATTTCATGCAACATTGCCAGGTTAGAATACCTTTTCCCTGTTCCCTAACACCTTATATTTAGAAAATAAGATAACCATGTTGAAATAACAACAGGAAGGTGTAACAATTCAGGAATACTGAAAGTCCAAGTAGACAAACAGAAACGAAATTTATAATAGAACAAATTTTCGTTTCTCTCAACAACCAATATGAACAGAACATATCATACCATAACAAAGCAGTTGATCGATCAATCCTAAGTTCAGGTTTTCAATTATATATCACACAATCATAATTAGTATACGCATGCTTCTTCCAGATGAAGAGTACTAAAATTTATATTTACCAATTCATGTTTTCTGATTCCGCGCTATTCTTTAAAATCCACTTTGCCACAGTAGCACAGTCGACAGGACGATGAGCTTCTTCAGTACACTGTGACCAAAATTGATGATTTCTAAGAATCTGGAAGAAAGTAATGTCCACAAAATACAAAAAACTTGCACAAAAAACAGAAGAAACTTACATTCCAGCAAAAACTATGTGAACAGATGCAGGAGACATCAAAATTTCCACTGCCAGAAGCAAATTCAACAGCATATTCACACCCTGGAGCAGGACACCACTTGGTCTAGTGGTGAGCAAGAATATAAGAAGAAACGAAGACAAGAAAGTAAGAACCATAAGCAACAAAGAAGTATCCATTAAGACTATGGGAACAATAAACTCATGCTCAAATTAAGAAGAACCTAACCTACTTTCACCTAGTCAAGTTATCAGTAAACACAAAAGTTCAAACTATTGATGGCTAATGTAAGGAGAAGGGGACTAAATATGGTGTACATAAATATATAAAGGTATAACTCAGGGTTTCAAATGCAAAACATACCATCTTGTTGTCTTCAATATAAGACCTGAGTAGATAACGAGAATACTTTTTCTTTTCTTCAGCAGTTGCCAATTTATCAATCATATCTTCGCCGACGGCAGCATTACATGATGGATCTGGACATCTTAGCGATAAACATCCAGGACCATCGTTAATGGTTGTGGAAATGTAACCTATCACAATTAACAAAATTAGCAACAAAAGTATAAGCAAAATTTTCATGTCAAAAAGCATTAGAAAGACAAGGCTGAAATATTTCTACTAGCAAAATACACTGAAATTGTTACAAATCAGCAACCTAGAATATCAAAACCTTGACTAACAAAGATAAAAAAGGTTATGTTATCAAGGCCCTAATCAGCAGAAAGGGAGCAAAAAACCATTCATATTTAACCATCATTTAGAATATGGAAAGGTATCCTATCAGACATTGCATATGAGAGATACCTCGCCAGCAAGCCCGGCAAAAAGGATGGCCGCAAGCAGCTGAAGTTATAGTCTCACGTGGAAGTGAATCAAAACATATCCCACAAGTAAGCTGGTCAGGAAGGAACAAAACGTGTCATGTGGGTAGGTAATTCACAGAAACAAACAAGATTTCATGAGAAAAGGCAAATCTATAGAACTATAGAACTTACTTCTCTAGCATCAGACACTTGAACAACAGGTCTCTCCAACAATCCAACAGATTGCCGTACTCCTTCTTCATCAGCAAACCACTCATCATGCACTTTACTGACATTCCTGCTATGCCAATTATATTCAGAAAAAAACGTTTCCAGAAAATACAGAAATAAAAGCAGGTAAATACAGCCACATTCACCTTTCCTAAAAAGCAGAATGGGTTGCTTGATATATTTGTACAGAAAAGGATGAAAAAAGATGGTGCACAAAATCTAAAATGTGAAATAGAAGAAATAAATAATATTGACAACAATAATGAATTTAAATAAAGCAAAAGTAACTCAATAGCACCCAAAGGGAAGAAGGAATGAAGATATTACCAATTATAGTTGCGGAGTAAAATCGTAGCATCAACTCTTGATATTGAAAGAACAGTAGAAACTTTAGAAATGTCATCCTCCTGTCTTTGTTTTATATCTGCTTCTTTCAAAACAGTATAACCTAGCTGAAATTAGATCAAAGCATGTTAATAATGGTAGTAGAGCAGGAAATTGCAGTTCTATTCATCAATAACAACACAACCCCAAAACTAAGCCTCAAATCTATTTCATCGGTTCATCCAAACTAAGATGAAATGTGGTACTAACTTAACAACATAATTGAATTACAAATCAGTGACAAAATAAACACCAAGAAAAACAATATCTTCCACTCAATGGTGGTATCAACCAAATCATTTGAATAATCCTCAAGCATGACAATAGTCTATGATCAGCTTCAGAAAAATTCCCTTTCATCATTCTACACGGATCCCATTAAACGAATATAAATTGCCAAACATTGCCCTGAATTACCTCTTTTATTCCTAGTTACTATTATTTTCAAGCAATTTCACCTCTACAATTCACAGCTAACATCACTAAAAATTCTATTTTTCTTTACTAGTTTCACCTAAATTGTATTTTATAATTCAAAAATTACGTATCTTCCAATTCCATGTAAATCCTTTCAAAGCTTCAAAACGCATATAACACTCTAAAATTAACGGAACTAAGAAAATTCTATATTCTTTTCTTTTTTTATCTTTCAGAACTAATTATAAAAAAGAAAGCTTCCTTCTTTATCTTCTGGAATTGAAAAAATTGACCTGGGAGCGACGAGAAACGGCGCCATCTTGATCATCGTCATCAACGTCTTCAACAAAGCCGTAATCATCGTCATCGTTAGAGTAAGAATCGTTTTCGTTATCGTTAGGGTCGTCGTAATAATCGCTTAAATCGCAGAAATCGTCCTCCATCGACTCGTCAATCATTTCGTCGTCCGACTCCATCTGGACAACCTAAGACGACAAAGTCTTGTCTGGATGGAGCAGAAAGAGAATTTGATTAAGGAAAAAGAAAACGGAAGCTTAGGTAAGAAATTTAGAAGGAAATTTTGGCGAGAAAGTTATAATTGGATTAGGTGTAAAGGAAGAGAAAGGAATTTCGATTTCTTTTGAATTTTTTTTTTCGTTTATTTATTTATGGTATGATAGAGTTCAGGCAGGGAAATACTGAAACAGACGACCAAATAGGCGGTGTAAAATAAAAATTATATAAATTATATATAAAGTAAAAACTAAATATCTTACATTATTCACTTTATTATTACCTCTTATAAAAAAACTTTATTATTATCAAATGCTAGAGGGCATTCATTACGTAAATATATATCTATATCTATATCTATCTATACTATATTAAAAAGTACATACTCTTGTAAAACTTTTGAACCATCCATTATACCCTTATTTTTCGAATATATTTCTTAAATGGTTTAGACTTTTATAGTTTTACTCAACTAAAAACTCTATTTTTATTTAATTAAATATAATATCCTTATAACTATTTAATTTTTACCATTTTACTATTTTAATTAAAAAAAAATTATATATATTATAATTTTTTAAATATATTTTTATAGTTTTACTCAACTAAAAACTCTATTTTTTGGCAAAAAAAAACTAAAAACTCTATTTTTATTTAATTAAATATAATATCCTTATACCTATTTTATTTTTATCAATTTACTAATTTAATTAAAAAACTTAGATATATTAGAATTTTTAAAATATATTTCTTAAATGACATTAATTAAATTTTACACTTTTTTTAAGAAATAAACTTTTACAATTATTATACTAAAAACTCTATTTTTATTTAATTAAATTCAATATTTTTATAAATATTTTAATTTACCATTTTAATCTTAAAAAATTGGAGACTTTTTTTCAATTATAATATAAACTAATTTGAACAAAAAAATTATAATATAAACTAACAAAAATCTTATTATCAAATTTAAAAGTTAAAATAATTTACCTAATCATTAATTATTCATCATTTTTTAAAATAATTAAGTTAAAAATTTATTTAAAATTTAATTATTGTGATTGACCTTTTTTCAATTTTGGAGTGTGTATTGATAGTTTAATATATTGGAATGTATAACAAGAATTTAAAGTTTTTAAAAATAAAAAGAAGAGTAACATGCAATTATTTCCTTTGTCTTATAAAGTTAGAGGAGTTGACGCAAAAGAAAAAAAAAAGTTAGAGGGTCAATTGGGCGGGTAGGACGGGTTTCGGATCATACTCATATGGGTCCATGTCATATAAGTGAGATAATTTTCTCAGATCATTCGGGTTTCAGCTCATCTGGATTCAGGTCATTCGGGTCTCGGGTCTGCTGGATTTAGGGTCATGCAGGTTCGGGTTTTGGCCTCAGGTTACTCGGATTCTAGGTCATTCGGGTTTTGGATTTTCAGGTTTAGGACTCGGATCAATTGGGTTAGCCTTTAAATTTTTAAATGTTTAATTCTTAAATTTATTTAAAATGGTTAAAATTATAACAATGTGTATTTTATTGAATAAAACACAATTTAGTTTATAATATTCTTGGGTCATCGTGTTATCTTCCCGGATTACTCGGGTTATGAGTTTGTCGGGTCTGGATAGGACAGGTTTGGGTTGTTTAATTTCTCTGGTCAAATCGGATTCGGTCGGATTGTGACGGATTATCGAGGTTGGATCAGATTTTAACAGTTTTACTTAAAATCAATTTCAATTATTAATTTAATTTTCTTTTAATTTAAACACGATTGGTCACGTGCACCGCACGTGGAAGTGAAAACTAGTGAAAATAAAATAATTAAAATGCATTAGTTTTTTTTAATGGATAATTTCTTTCTTTTTTTTTCAGATAAGAATATTTTCATTTCTGAAAGAGATTGTGATTACAAACGCCCAACAAACAAATCCAACTATACCATAAATAAATTACCTACCTACCAAATAAACAAACAAATTACAAACAAACTCATGTTCCGTGAGAGTTGAACCCAAGACCTCATGGTCTAGGTAGGCTGGAACCAAGAGTCCAGTATTACCACCAGGCCAAATGCCTAATGACATTTCTTTTTTAAATGATATAAATAAAAGGGTTTATATATAATACACCGTCAGTGGAGTTTAACAGATTGCACAAACGGGTCTGAAAGGGTGACATGTGTAACCTAGGGACTAGACTGAAATATTTAAAATTTAATTAATTCAGAAAATGGACCAACTCCACAATCCGCTTGTGGAGTCCAAAATTTACACCGCCGGTGTATCAAGTAATTACCCTAAATAAAATCTATATCTATACTTTATATACTTTTTCTATATTTATACCTCTATATATACCTTACCTTATATATATTTACTATTAAAGTTATTCTCAAACTGCTGTGTGCTAAATATTTAGCTCTTCTCATATTGACATTTGTCCAACGTTGATTGGTTGGGAGAAAATCAATATATATTATTATATATTTAGAATTCCAAATATAATATTTATAAATAATAGTTAGAACATTGAATTATAATCAAACTAAAACTCAATTTCCTTTTTTCCAGCAGATAATTATTTGAATAAACATTAGAATTCTAACAATATTTCCTTCCATAATTTAACTTAATTGCGATTACATAAGATTAAATTTTATTTAGAATTGAAATTACTCAGTTTCAATCATAAACCGAAAAACCCCACACGAATGCGTGGGGAAAATATCTAGTTATCTAGTTATTATTTATTATTTATATTACTATTAAAGTTATCCCTAAACTGCTGTAAGCTCAGTATTTGACTCTTCTCATGCTAACATTTGTCCAACGTTGATTGGTCCGGAGAAAACTAATTAATATATATTACTATATATTTGGAATGCCAAATAATATTTTTAAATAATATTTAGAATATTGAATAATAATCAAAGTAAAACGTCATTTCCTTTTTCCAGTACATAATTATTTGAATACACATCAGAATTCTAAGAATATTTCCTTCCATTTAAGTTAATTGCTATTACCATAAAATTTTTACTTCGAATTAAAATTACTCAGTTCCAATCATAAACCAAAAACCCCGACGCGAATGCAAAGGGATAATATCTAGTTTAAATATTATATTTATCCTCCAATGACTAGTTTTATTTAAGATGAGTAGTTTTTATTTTATTTTGAATTTTTAAAAATTAAGTTTGTCTCCGAGTCAACTCGTGAGACAAACTCAGGTTCTCACATATATATATACACTATATATTATTTTTAGTGACTATGGGAATTACTTAAAGGCCAAATTGAGGATTAATGTGGTGTCTTCTTTTGACTTTTTTTGGTCTTTTCTCACTTTTCGGGTGACTAAAAAGGCCCTCGATGAATTTCCTCCCTTACTTTTCCTGCTGCCATTTTTTGTAATTTACTATTTTATATTTATGATTAAGTGTGTTTTAATTACATATTAATTGTGTGTGGATATTAGGATTTACCGGTTCAACTTTTCTACCGGAATTCCAAAGGATTGGTGCTATAAATATATCTGCAATAATGGTTGATTCATGGGTAAATTATTGACATTCCAATTTTGTTTTCCTTTCGTCTTCATTTATATTTGGGTGGGTTTCTTCTTCCCTGGCATTTCTCTGAATTGGTTTCATATGGACACCGTTATGTTTCCTAAAATTTTCAGGTGGACGTTGATAAGATCCTTCCATTTAATTTAGCAGCGCCTTAGGATGTCATAACCTAAAATGTGGAGCTTTCACTTCTCACCGTAACATTTTGAGGTAAATCTGGATTTATTTGTTGATTATATTGTTTGATACTTAAATTTAACATTTCCTTATTCCTATTTTATTTTACAAAAAATATTTTATTTATCATTCGACTTCCCTTAATTGAGGTTTCTATTAGTTGCTTATGTTTAGTATATTTCCACATTTGCAAAAGCACAGTTAGCCAATGCTAAGTACAATCATTTTGTGATGCATTGTGTAAATTACATATGCTCCTGCAAATGCTCTCAACTAATTCAATTTTCCTACGACAACTATACATGCTCCTTAACTACAAAAAATTAGGCCTTCATTATGCAGAAGCCAAATTCTTTCACCTACCCGAGTTCATTAATTTAACAATTGCAATTAAGATTAAAAAATGACTACAGTGTGCTATGTTTTTTTAGATAATCAACATACATTTCAAGCAACAATTAATATTAGCTTTATTTTGATGAATTATATAGAGATGGAGGAGTAGAATATTAGCTTTATTTTGATGAATCACCTAGAGATGGAGTAGAATTTAGGTAATGCACTTTTAGAATGAAAGAGAGGTCATGTGCTTTGCTTTATATGTATGAATTATTTGTTTCGATGTATGAGTTTCTCCTAACTGATTAACTTACAGCCAATACAATATTTTCTTACTAACCGACTTAAACAACTACAAAAAATATAGTCCTAATAAGAAGATGATTGCAGCGCAAGCACAGACCGCCCTACTTGTACATATATACTATATATTATTTTTAGTGACTATGAAAATTACTTAAAGGCTAAATTGAGGATTAATGTGGTGCCTCCTTTTGGCTTTTTTTTGTCTTTTCGCACTTTTCGGGTGACTAAAAAGGCACTCGATGAATTTCCTCCCTTACTTTTTCTGCTACCCTTTTTTGTAATTTACTATTTTTATATTTATGATTAAGTGTGTTTTAATTACATATTAATTGTGTGTGGATATTAGGATTTACCGGTTCAAGTCCTCTGCCGGAAGTCCAAAGGATCGGTGCTAGATCGCAATAATGGTTGATTTATGGGTAAACTATTGACATTCCAGTCCTGTTTTCCTTTCGTCTTCATTTCTATTTGGGTGGGTTTCTTCTTCCTTAACATTTCTCTGAATTGGTTTCACATGGACTCCGTTCTGTTTCCTAAAATTTCTAGATGGACGTTGATAAGATCCTTCCATTTAATTTAGCAGTGCCTTAGGATGGCATAACCTGAAGTGAGGAGCTTTCACTTCTCACTGCAACATTTTGAAGTAAATCTGAATTTATTTGTTGATTATATTATTTGATTCTACATTTCCTTATTCCTCTTTTATTTTACAATTTTTTTTTATTTATCATTTGACTTTCTTTTTATTAAGGTTTCTATTAGTTGTTTATGTTTAGTATATTTCCACAAGTCCAAAAGTACAGTTAGCCAATGCTAAGTACAATCATTTTGTGATGCATTGTGTAAATTACATATGCTCCTACAAATGCTCTCAACTAATTCAATTTTTTTACGACAACTATATATGCTCCTTGACTACAAAAAAATTAGGCATTCCTTATACAAAAGCCAAATTCTTCCACCTACCCGAGTCTATTAATTTAACAATTGCAATCAAGATTAAAAAATGACCGTAGCGTACTATGTTTTTTTAGATAATCAACATACATTTCAAACAACAATTAATATTAACTTTTTTTTGATGAAATATCTAGAGATTAAGGAGTAGAATATTAACTTTATTTTAATGAACGACCTAGAGATGGAGTAGAATTTAGGTAATACACTTTTAGAATGAAAGAGAGGTCATGTGTTTTGCTTTATATATAAGAATTATTTGTTTTGATGTATGAGTTTCTACTAACTGATTAACTTACAGCCAATGCAATATCTTCTTACTAACCGACTTAAACAACTACAAAAAATATAGCCCTAATAAGAAGATGACTGCAGCGCAAGCGCAGGCCGCCCAGCTTTTTATAATTAGTATAGATAACACACATGCACTCACTACATAAGTATATATGAAGATAAAATTATTTAAAAGGCTTAATTAGCAAAAAGACCTCTGAACTTACACCGGACCGTCAAATAAGCCCCTGAACTTTTAAAAAATCCAAATAAGCCCTGTTGCTAAGACTAAATGCTCAAATAATGACTAAACATTTTAAGATTTTCTCAAATAAGGATCCAAATACACAATTTCAACAAATTAGAAAACATACTTAATATTTCGGTTTTGTTGACTATTTTTAGATGATTAACTATTTTCACACATATTAGTGTGTTTTAATGGATCATATTAATTGTTAAGGACAATTGATTAATGACTATCAAGAACAAATGATCCTTTCTACACTTGCTCATCTTTTTTGGTTTTTTTTTATTCTTTTTAGTTTCTTTTTTTTTTTTTTGTAATTAGAAGAGTTATAGAATGTTTTGTTTTGCTAAAGCGCTATTTTTAATCTATACTCATCTTCTTCTTCTTTTTTTTTTTTGTGAAATCTATACTCATCTAACTCCATTAATAGTTAATGCAAAAAAAAAAACTCCATTAATAGTGTGAAAATGAATAACCGGTTATTGGGTCTAAAATTCTGAATTCATTGAGACCAAATATGGTATGGTGTGAACAATATTTACATTCATTAAACTAACTTAATGGCCTTTAATTTTTCTCACAAGCAAGAAAACTGAAGCGACAAAAAACAATGAAGCAAAATTGAACTCGAGAAATTCTTTGGAGAAATGAATTTCATTTTATTTTTGCGTTCCTCCATTGTTGAAGGATATTTAAAAATGTATTTTTTAAAGGATTTATTTTTGAAGGATATATTATGATGATATATATTACATTACTATATGTGGAAACAAGTATACACTTACAAAACAAATAACAGGTACAAACTAGTTTATCAACATTAAAAAATCCTCGTAGCGCAAGCACGGGGTACCCCTCTCATATATATTATATCTAAGATAGTAAAACTTAATTAACATATATATATATATATATTTGATCAAAATAATTAATTTACATATTTGATGAATATTTTAACTAATCAATCTAATTAAAAACAAAGAAAATAATCTAATTATTTAAAATTAGGAGTGAAGCTCTTTGATTATTTAGTTTATTAGACAATGTTAATATGTTACCAAATTATACTTCTCGTCATGACTGACAAGTGGTTGGTTCAAGGATTTGACACTTGTTCCCCTTAAGTAAGGTTTCAGATTCGAGTCTTGTGAATGGAAAAACCATTCTTAGGAGAGTTTTACCCCCATGATGGACCAACCCGACTCGAACAAGGTTACCTTGTAAATATACCCCCAAAAAATTATACCTCTCATCATTTCCCATCATTCTTTTGTTCAAGTATTTTCTCCTCAAACTTTAACTTTATTTTTATTGATTCATTGTTCAAAAATTATAGAATAAATATATCATAGCATTAGCGAGGGTTTATGTTTTCATTTCTAGTACTATTAATTTTGTCCCTAAAAAAAAGCCTATTATGGATGCCATGTGTCATCTCCTCTTAATTTGAGAATTTTGTAAATAAAACATATACATCTAAACATTATAATTATTATCCTAATGTTGACTTTTGATTGTTCACTCACTTTTTTTTGGACCATGGGCTTCTTAGTTGGACCAAAGGATGGTGGCAGGGACTTGGGTGAGGTTGAGGAGAGCTTTTGGCTGAACTTGGGTTCTCTCTCTTTTATTTTTTATTTTTTTCTCTATTTTTATTCTTAATATATACTAATATATATATATATATTTATTCTTAATATTTTTTATATATATATTATAAGAGCAATAATCAATTTTCGCTTCTCAGATCCATTCAACACGCGCGATTTCTTTTCTGTCGATACGCCCTACAATTTGTATTTGAATTCTTTTTGTATCTGCTTGCTCGGTTAATTCAATAGCCTTTTTCATTGCTTTTTCTAAATGAAACTCTATTCTTTAATTGTCCGGCTATAAATTCTACAAGAATATTAGGGTGTCCGTAAGGATTTGCAATTCTTGTAATAGCAATGTTGAGTTTTCGGTTCATACAGTTAAGTTCTTTTTGAACAATATACTAAACATTATTTGAATACCATATGTAATTTACTAATAGCTCCCATCAACTTTTAATGTGGGAGAACCTTTTCGCCCCGTTTTGGTCTTTTGCCATATGGCTCATTACTTTAAAATCCTTCCAATCTTAACACTTTGACTTGAATTGCATTGTTTTTATATGTAATTTTGGCATTGAGATGTAATTAATGGCGTTCCCACCATTTTCTCTTTAGTGGTTGGTTTTGGCCTTAGGTTCCATAAAAATTGTCTGTAGCGTAAGCGTAGACTAACCCACTTGTATGTAAATACATACATACATACACACATATATATATATATATATATATATATATATATATATACTATATATTATTTGAATACCCTCTGGAAATTACTAAAGGCTCCTATCAACTTTTAACGTGGGAGAACCTTTTCGCTTCGTTTTGGTTTTTTCTCACTCTGGAATTTACCAATAACTCCCTTAAACTTTTAATGTGGTGTCGTAGTGTCGCGCGCGCGGGTACACGACATCCCAACTTAAGATGGGGTGTGGGGGAGACAAGAGTCGCCATTAATCTTTTTTATGGTGTGATTAGCCACCTATTGACCTCATATGGTAACCTAAGTCCATTCCCTTGCGATGAACCCGGCTAACATAAGACCTGATCTACTTTACCAGAACTAGGTTCGAGAGTCGGTTACGTCCGAGAGTGGTGTTAGCACTCTCGGCACGCCCATCAAAGACAGTACCTTGAAAGTCGACTTAATGGGCTCATCTAGAGGGTTACTTAGGGTCTCTTGTCTTGCATTAAAGTCTGTTATTAGCTTGATTACCTTGAATTTAGCTAATCATTACCGGCTTGTCTGTCTGTTCCTTATTGCACTGAGTACTGCCTTACTAGTCACATACTGATTTTAGACTGGTTTCTTAGCTATCTAGAGTAAATGCAGATGATGCATGTACTGGTGGATTTTAGTTTGTCGGCAAAAGGGAGTTTCCTCGGAATCAACTTTGAAACCGTTCCCACGCAATGTGGGGGTATCCAAAAAATGACCCATCATAGTCGAAACTACCGTTTACTGACTTTTATTAAGCAACTTTGCATGGATGACAGATAAATGCATGAGAGGTTAATTTTAGTTATGCATTAACGACTGTCTACCCAAAGTCGACACCGTAAACCCTTCTGCATTGTGAGGGTATTTACGAAATGATCGGTCTAGAAAGACTCCCGAGAATTTGTGCCCAGGCACGGTTACTTGAGACATTTCTCATTATAGCAAAAGACCGAAGTTAATGCTTTTTTCACATGCGAGGTGGCATGATGAATGCAAATGCTTGGCTAAACCTATTTTAATAAACTTTGACTAACTAATTAACCATTTATCCTAAAGGTTGGCTTAATCACAAAGATTACTTAAAGATTCACTTAAATCTTAAGTATATTATGAATTAACCATGGTTAGTTACCTAAAGGCTCCATCTCTAGGTATTAGGTTACTTAACCTTATTCGAAGTTATCAAATTCATTGAAGGATTTACTTGAATCTTAAAGGAATTATGAAAGTTTCCCAAAGGGTTTATTAACTAAAGGTTTTAATTACTTAATTAAACCTTAAGTTTTAGGTTACTTAACCTTGATTTCAAATTCAATTAGAGATTCACTTAAATCTTAAAAGAATTATGAAACTCCCAAAATTTAATAACTATAGGTATAATCACCTAATTAAACCTAGAGTTTTAAGGTCACTTAACCTTGATTTCCAATCTGATAAGGATTCACTTAAATCTTAATGAATTATGAAATTACTTGCCAAAAGCTTTTAAACTAAAGGCTTTAATTACTTAATTAAACCTAAAGTTTTAAGGTCACTTAACCTTAGTTTCATATTCAATTAGAGATTCACTTAAACCTTAATGAATTATGAAAATGATCAAAAAGGATTGATTCTTTTCTTAAAAATTTAATCACTTAATTAAACTTAAGAAAGTTTAAAGATTCAAACTTTACCAAGTATTGAATCAAGAAAATGTCAATTTAGCAAACTTTAGTTAAATTTATCAACTTTGAACCAAGAGATCTCAACTTTGGATTAGGCTTTAACTAAAACTTGCAACTTTAAATCAAAGATTTAACATTTGTACTAAAGGTTTTAATTTTCAAGTTAACTTTAACCTAAAAATCAAAACTTTGGATAAAAAATCAATTATCAAGTTAACTTTAACCCAAAAATCTAAACTTTAATACCAAAAAGGCCATCTTATTCATTAATGAGCTAATTTTAAGTTAACCTTAACCTAAAGCTTCAAGCTTTGTTCTTATTAACTTAAAAAGTTTTAATTTTCTTAGTTAATTATCCATTAAATAGGTTGCTAAAGCTTTATAAGCTTAAATCAAACCCAATTTCTCATTATGCAAATTAGTTGTCAAATTAAGAAAAAGAAAGCTAATTTATTAAAGATTTCAACTTTGAAACTTAACAAATTAAAGGCTTTTATTTTACTTAAAGTTTAAATCTTTCATGAACTTAGTTGATAAAGTTTTAAAAGCTTAGATCCAACCTTTTCATGGAAAGAAATTAAACAGAGGCACTCAATCGCACATAACAGCAACCAATAGTCCTAAATTGCATTAAAATGATAAAAATCAATGTTGCGGGGATCAAATTGAAAATGGTCAGGAACTTACCTGAGGCGGGTCGGCTCGCGGGTTACCAGATGAGTCCGGGTCGGGTCTTTGGATTCCATATATATAGGAAAATCCTAGAAACCTTTTGCAACTCTTTGTTCTTTTCCAAACCGCGCTGCCACCACCCAACACCGACCGGGAATCGTACCACCATTGGACCACCACGCCGGAGCTAAAAACGACCGCTGTTTTCCTCCAAAGACTCCAATTATGTTTGGCTCTACCTCCTCTTTCCGAATCCGTGCTCGGATTCCCCAAAATCCAGCCGGAACCCGTCAGATCGAGGCTTGACAGTCCCTATTCCATCACTGTCGATCTCCAAATCGGACCGTCGAATGAACTTTAGCTTCAGGTATGTTATTCATCTTCTTTTCCGCTTTCAAACACCCTTAATCAATCCCTTTTCTGAGTTAAAAACCACCCGCCGGGAAGACTTTGTTTCTAAGAGACCTTTCTTAGGGAGAGAGAGAGAGAGCTTAAAAATGAGGAGAGCCCAGAGAGTAAAGAGTCCTCCTATTTATGAGAGAGAATCTCTTCCTTTGAAAGAGGAACTCTCCTCTGAAGATAAGATTTCTTCCACCCCCTCTCTGCTAACTGTAATTTCCCCTTTTTATTCCCTTTTTTATTTTCTTCTTATTTTTCCTCTGTTAACCAATTTTGGCTTTTTGTAAGCAGGTGCAACCAATAAGGATTGAGCTAAGCAACTAGCTGTGTGAGCTGTCATGCTAATCTGGTGAGTCACCGCTTCCCTTTCTCTCTTAGATTTTTTTTCCTGAAAATTCTCTCCCTTTGTCCTTTTGTAGTGAGCTGGTGCTTATGACCTGGCGAGGGAATTTTTATTCACTGGTAGGTTTTACTCCCCTTTTAACCGCTTGAAAACTGAGGTTGAGAATTGACCTGCCCATATTTGAAAAGGTGACTGTTGTTGACTGCCCACTTGCTCAAGTATTTTGATATCTGCCTTGGAATGTGATTCATTGGAAATTCTATTCCCTTTTGGACTTGTGAATGTTTGGAGTGTCACTAAGTGCCTGTGAAGTTGCCTTTCTGCTGTAAATACTTGAACTCGACTTTGAATGCCTTGAGTGAATTTTTACAGAATTGAAGTTATGATTAAAACGCCTGTTGAATTATTGTTTGCTGCCCTGGTTTTTATTGAGCATGAACTTGGATCCCGTTTATGAATTATTGGCCGCCATGTTCAGCCAACTTGGCATACTTTCCTTTGCTGGAAATTGTCCATTTAGATATTGTAATATTGCTTGAATTGATGATCATGCCACTGTTTCTCTTCTTCATTGCATTGTGACCGCATCAGCTTGCCTTGAGCAGCCACAACTTGATTCTGCACAGCTTTATGAGCCCTATGTGAACTGTCCATTGATGATCACTTTCAGATTCAATCTGCTGCTTTAGTGCTTGTGATCATTGCTTCTGTGCTCTTGATTTATTTGACCATAATCTAACGTGATGCCTTTTTGAATGCAAGGTACGTATTAGAAGAGAAAAAAACAAGCACCATGAAGCATCAACCTCCCAAGGACGAGTCGTTTCCTTTCTTTTTGTTTGTTCATGCTTTTCTTTTCCTCTTGTAATACCATGGAATCAATATTGTGTACCCTTAGTTGATCATCAAGAGGTCCAAAGCCAAAGGAGAAGTGTATTACTTATTTTCCTCTCCCCTTTTCCCTTGTAAATTTGACCCAAAAGAGAGCTGTTAAAATGTAATCTCATTCTAACTTGTAATGGAGCCAAAGCCTCAAACTTTCCTTTCCCATCAACCTACAAACAAACCCACCAAGCAAAGGTGTACAAGTCTAAGAGCAAATAGAAATGGAAATGATTCAACAAGGAATGCAAATGAAAGGGGAATAAGCAATTTGTATTTCCCATTCCCAATTCTTTTTTGGTATTTTAGTATTATTTTACTTATATGCCATGAAATGCAAAAGATCACACAAAAATGCAAATTCAACTTATTTAGGTTCATTTAAATTAATACAAATCAAATGGAATTTCCAAAATGATTTCATATTAAGATAAATGACCAAATTACTAACCAAAAGCTAATAATGCAATTATTTTTGGCCTTTTAGTGAATGCAATCTAAAAGCAATATACTAAAAGCTAAATGCTAACATGAACATGCTAACCTAAACCAGTAAGGGACCAAATGACCAAAATGCCCCTGGGTGACCCTAATGCCAATTAAGGGGCAACCCAATCTTATTAAAAGGATACAGGCAAAATTAGGGTGTCTACATGTGGGAGAGCCTTTTCGCCCATTTTAGTCTTTTCTCAATTTAGTAAATTACTTAAGAATCCTTTGGATCTTAATACTATTGGGTTAATGTGTTTGGTTTTTAATGTAAATTCAACCTTATTTTGTATTAACACGACATTAATTGTGTTTACATTGTCTTTTGTTTGTTTAATTACTGTTGAATTAATTAGTTGTGATCATGTGAATGAGTTTTTGTCTTTTCTCACATGGTTGATTACTTAAATATCCTTCTAAACTTAACATTTTTTCTTGAAATGCATTGTCTTTATATGTCATTTTATCATAGGGGTGTAATTAGTGTTGTTTCCACCATTTTCCTTGGTTTTTAGCTTTGGCCTTCGGTTCTTGGTGAAAATTTGTTGGAATTTCCAGGTCTTTTGTTGGAGCGTCCGACCCAAACACGTTGATTTGATTAGGCTTCATTTTTTTACCCATTTTTAGATTTTCTTCTTAACGTATAGTTTGGTTTTTGCAATTTCCTTTCGTCGATTCGTTTTTCTACTGAAATTTGAAATGTCTTTGCTCATGAATGCATTTGGAGTTATGGCTATCTGGGTGCACTGACGTTTTTTTAATCTAGTATTAATGAAAATGCAATTAATACTGTTTGTGCTTAAAAATAAAATTCTCTTACCATCTCTTCGTTTCCTAAGAGGTTCCAAATCACTGAACTATTTCTCTTCCCTCCCTTTTTTCTTCCCATCGTTTTTTGGTTTTTGTCTTTTCCCATTCCTTCTAATGTCCCTAGAGAAACAAATTGAACAGGGTTTCTTGTATCTCAGTCCCAGGTTCCTTTTTCTTAGTGACTTCCCTCATTCCTCTCTTTGAAACGCCACATTAGTTTTGGATTTTGTCAATTTATTTTATTGACCTAAGGAGCGTATGTTTCTGGGATTTTGATTGCTTTGAATGGTTTAGGGTAACTGTCGTCCAGGGGGTGCGCTCCTTTTGATCACCTACTTTCTCTTTTCTCCAAAAACCACATTTTTTTCCTTTTTAAGATCTAGCAGAACGCTCAACTCTCAGAAGGGAAAATAAAGGATTTTGGGCTTAGAAATTGACTTGAAGGGGAAAAAGAAGTGGAATTTACGACGGAGACTAGGCTGTATGGCCTTACTAATCAACTGGGTTTGTATGCGATTGACTATCCTATCTTCTTTTACCTATCATTAAATATTTTTCTTTGTTATTCTTAACAAATTTGGTTGCCTGTTGTTTTCCATTGCTTACTTTTATATATGATATATAGACTGCAATTTGCTGTTCAGTTTATCACTTTTAACTTCTAATATTTAGTTTATGAGGTCTGGGTTTGATTAGACGGATAGAGGAAAAGAGCTTAATTTAAGTCTTTTATATAATGGGTTTAGAGGAAAAGACAAGTTTGTTTTCATTATTTGCTTTGCCCTGCTGTGTCTCCTTAAATTTTCCAGGTATGATATCAATGGCGTTGAATAGCTTTTGATTGAATGGAATTTTCTTTGATATTGATAATTCTTCAATAATGTGAAATTTAAGAGAATTTGCCCTCCCAAGGACTACATACATTTTTATTTCTCTTAGATTATTATTTTTCCTGATTTTAAAGCTAGCTGAGTCTATTGTTTATCCACTATTCGCTCCACTAAATTAGAACCCTTAGAAATATTACAGAAACTATAAGACTATTATTTTGTAAAACTGCAATATTTAGTTAGAGTAGAATTTAACAAAAAAGAACTGAGTCTGCAAGAAATATTTAATTATGAACTGAGTCTCCATATAGAATTGAGTTTGCAAGCAACTTAAATGATTTATCTCTATCAATTTTCAAATAGGTTTCAAATATGAAGTAAACAAGTCATTTGAGTAACTGAATATATTATAGTACATAGTGAAAACATGTTGGAAAATGGATTTACTGAATGCATATTCATTATGAGAGGGATATATGATCATATAGGTATGAAGATATGCACGAAATGTTCAGCTACTACTCCTAGAAAATCCGCCATTGCAGTGAACAAATGACAGGTTAAGAAAACCCACATATACTTGATCTTTTTATACCAGTTATTTAATTGATCGTAAAGCTATTATTTGCTCAATTGGAAAGGTCTAATAAGTTTAACTTCTTTTGTTGTTTATTCGATAACTGTTGTGTAGTTGGAATGGTCCTTCTAGGCTAGAGATGTTGAGGAAGAAATAATTCCTTCTTGCGCGTTAATTATGGACAAGAATATTAAGACTTAGCAATGTTTTTGGATCATTATTAAGTCCAAATTCTATGTTTTATTTAGTGTTATTTCTCACGAAACTTCACATTGGAATTGTTTTCTAGAGTCCTCTTGGCAGGGAATTCTTTTCTTGAGGGCGTAAATTGGTGAAAACCGTTTCGAATCGTGACTTGAGGAAGACTACGTTCTTCTTGATCTTTAGGCATATCAAGTTTTAATATCGGGGTATGAATTTTTTCACTTCTAAGTATTAAGTTGTAGATTTTTTTTATTTGCTATTTTTGGTTTTTGGATATTTGCTTATGATTTGCTTACTGTTATTGGGGGGTTTTTTTGGTAATAGTTACTGATTTCCAATTACCATAATCTCTTCAAAGAATCAATTAGAATTCTTGATGACAAACTATAAGACAAGTTCAGTATCTAACTTACAAGTAGAGAAAAACCAACCTTTAATGATTGAAATGTTTTTATTTGAGTCTGACATGAAATTATAGTGAAATATATACTAAATGTTATTTGAAAGATCCGGGGAATTTACCAAAGGCCCCTTTTAAGGATCGATGAGGAGGTTCCATTTGAACTTTTTTTTGTCCTTTTCTGTCTTTTGTCACT
>AWUE01018530.1:0-16264 GCA_001974825.2 Corchorus olitorius | reverse complement strand
AACACTTAGACTTGAAATGCATTGTCTTTATATGTAATTTTAGCATTTGGATGTAATTAATGGTGTTCCTATCATTTTTTCTCAGTGCATTGTCTTCATATGTAATTTTAGCATTGAAATATAATTAATGGTGTTCCCACCATTTTTTTCCTTGGTTGTTAGTCCTGGCCTTAGGTTCCATGTCAAAATTTTAAAAAATTATTTGTAGTGTAAGCATAGACTAACCCACTTGTTTCACATTAATAGAAGCTGCTTGCTCTCTCTCTCTCTTTTTTTTTCCAATCCCCCTCTCTTCTCTCACTTCATTCTTGACAATTTTATTGCATGAATATATTAATCAATGCTATGTATGCTCCTCATTTTGCAAAGAAACAGGTTTCCTAGACATGTTTTGATATAATCTGATTAATTTTTATTAATACATATATTATTTGGACAACATAAATAGGTTCATACCATTCCCGCGACATCGCATTATTTTGATTTAAATTCTTATTTATTAGTTCATTCATATAATCATCCAATTAATTTTGACGTTAAAAGCGTTTTGGAATTTGCAATTTGGCCTTAATTGGAAAGTTTGGGCCGAAAGTTTTAGGTTATTTGGAACTTTTATTGGTTGCAAATTAAATCTTTTTGTAACCAATTCCAGATGTAATTCCTTATTAGCCTAATCTTTATGGTTTTATAATTAAAAGCCATTGGATTAAGTTTATTTTTGGAATCAAGTTATTGTTGGTTTACAAAAATAACCACTTAATTGAAATTGAGTTGGTAAAAATTAAATACCACCAATTAAATTAACAATCCAAAAATATAAGGTTTGGCACTTTAACAAATGCCATCCTAAAATAAAAAGCTAGTTATAGTTGGCAAAAATACACGCCACCATGATCAAATAAAAATTGTTCATGAGTAAGTGCATAAGGATAGCCAAATTCAAGATGTTAAAAGAAAACACGGGCTTTCAAGGCAATCATAGTCTTCAAGAGAGACTTCATCCTCATGAGGTTCCTTCAAATTAGTAATCTCAAAGATGTATGGAATTTTGCCTTTCCAGGAGTCAAACATCATATTCAGAGCAGCTAAATGGAGAGTTTTGGTTTCTATTTCCTCATTTATCTGGACAACATCAATTTTGAGGAAAGAATCAGCAAGCTCTTCGATATATTTGCTCTTGGCTATTTCTATCTTCTCCCTATTAGCAGCAAGGGCGGCAATCTTGTGTCGTAACGTTCGAGTCCGGGGACTCTGTCGAAACGACTTTAAAAAAAAAAAATTGGAGTCGCCACTAATCTTTTTTAACCTAGGTGTGATTAGTCACCTGTCAAATTATTAAGCCCAATCTCAACCTAAGCTTGGCGAAGGCGACACTAGCCTAATAAATGGTCTACTTAATCCAGAACCTAAGGGTTCGAGAGTCTAGTACGCGTGGGGAAGGATCAGCACCCCCATAACGCCCGTCAAATTGACGGCACTGACTAACCTAGGTTTAACTCATGAGTTTTTATTATTGGTTGTAGTTATTCCTAAATTTTAAACGGTTTAAAGAAAGCACATCTTTTGTTTGATTTTGAAAACGAAGTAACACGAACACAAATGAGTTTTGTATATTAAAAGAGAATCGAGTTCAAAATGACTCTATTTTGGAGAAAAACCGGAAATGGGAACCTCCCTTTTCTTAACAATTAAAACAAGGTGGGAATCTTCCCCTTTTGAGATTAAAACTTGGTTAATTGATTTTTTGGATTTCGGAATTCCTTAGGAAAAACATTCGTTTTTATGTTTTGAATAATTTTTTTTAATCATTTTAATTAGGTTTCAAACCTCTTCTTAACTTTGCAATTACTTGACTTGAGTTTATTTATTTGAGATCGGAACTTTGAATTACCAAACAACCTTCCTTTTAGTTCTAAAAAGCAAATTTTCAATTTTCCTTTCATTTGTCTCTTTTATTCCTTATGACAATTTTTTTTTTTTAAATAAAACTCAAACCTTGATTCTCTTGGAGTGAGAGAAAGAAACAAGACCATTTGATATCTTTTTTTTTAAAAGAAATGACTCTTGGCTTGGATTTAAAACTTAAAAAGAACAAAGTCAATCACAATTTTTTTTTTGGGTTTTAAGAAACAAAGTGTTTCACTTTAATCCTGACTTTTAATGACCTATATTAATTCGAGTCTCTATATGCATGAATGCACGTGATGCATGGATTCCGATTAATGTAAGTTTTACCGGGTAATTATACGAGGAACACTGTCCGGGTGCCTTCCACTCATACTGGTAAGACCCCCGTCCAGATGTTCTTAGCCTAGGAATAATGAATTGAGACCGACAATAGGTGTCCAAATCCCAATCATGCATCCCATCACTGGATCATTTTAATTAACTCGCATGTCATGACATAATTAACAACATGAAGAAGTATAAAATTTAAACATGGATGCACATGAAATCTATTTAAAAGCTAATTCGATTTTATTCCATATTAATTTGAAAGATTAAGCCCTAAACAAAACCTCAAGCCCAAATCATATATATATATATATATACTAATATCATTTGTAAAGCCCAAACATATATATCTATATTCATACATAAAGCCCACACATAGATTAGGAAGCAAAACCCAAGTAAATAAAAAGATAAAAGGCTCAATGAATAAAAAACCTACATAATAAAAGGACATAAAGTCCAAAGGAAATTAAGGCCCAAAGCATACACATATACATATATTAAAAGCCCAACTAAAACTAAAACCCATTTAAAGATATAATGCCCAACAAAAATATCTACCCAAACATAAAAAGGGAGGACCAGAAATAAGTAAAGCCCAAACACAAGTAATGAGGCCCAAACCGAAATTTCAAGGCCCAAGCATCAATTTGTTGTAAACTAAAGCCAATTTCGAAAATTGATCTTAAATTGAAGCATTCCTAAATGTTGGGATCAGATCGAACTAAATCGAGGGATCTAGGTGAATACAGAACAATCTTTATGTCTTTATGTGAACTAATTAAGTTTGAAGAGGACTCAATCAAACTAAAATACAAGTATTTAAGGGTTCGAATGCATGAAATCTAAAACAGGAAATCTAAGGCTTAATAAAACTAGGATTTAATTGAATAATTAATAAACATTTCAACTAAAATCACCATATATCGCGAAAGTATAACGTAGTATAAATACTAACTAAATCAGAAAGTTAGATTAAAACCTAAACCCTCACCTTCTCTCTCATCCGTCCGTTCCTCTCTCTACGCCGATCGTAAATCGCCTTGTGGTGGCGCCGCCGCGGTTGAGTCGCCGGTGACGTCGGATGGAGGTCAAACTTCACCGAAACGCTCATCTTCACCCACTGATTGCAGCGCCGACGTCGGTTCGTTGCGAATATCACCAGATCTCCCTAGATCTGACCTTGCCGAAGCTAAACTTCACCACTTCAATCGGAAAATCCCACCGCCATTTGAAGCCAATTCCAAGGTATATCTCTTCCCTCTTTCCTCTTTAGATATTTGTTGAACCAACTCTTTAAAATCAAACTCTTAAACCTAGAGATTCAAAACGGGGGGATTCTAATTGCCTGCTTGTGTTGTTCATTGGAAGGGAATCGAAGGAAGGAGAGACATGGGGACGGGAACAAGGAAAAAGAAAAGGTAATGAGTTGTCTTTCTTTTGGTTTCCTGTGGAATAGGAAAAGGATTGAACTTGCTCTTTTTCTAAGGTTTTCTAAGCTATTACTGTTAGAAAAAAACGAGCCTTTTTGTGTGTTTTTTTTTTATTCCTGTAAAACCGAAACTGTTAGGTTTTTTATTTGAAATGGGTTTTTTTGTTGTTCTTGGGATCTGTATGTGTATGAATTGTGTGGTTGTGTTTCTCTTGAGTGATGTTGCTGATGAAACTAGGGACTAAAAAAATGAACCTTTTTTTTCTTTCTCTTGGTGAAAAACCCCCTCCCTTTTCTTGGCACTGTTCCTCTCTATATGTATTTCCCATGCTCAAAAACATCTCCACTGTTGGCTTACTGTTCTTTTCATCCGACGATTTAATGACTTCAAAAGCTGAATTTAAAAGTGCTGCTGAAACATGGAATGGTGATTGAATGCAAATGAAATGATTTGTTTGTGTTTGATGTCTGCAAGAGATGTAATGGTTTGATGGAGTTGTTTTCTTTTGAGTGCCCTGTCTACGTGTAATGTGAACTTTTGAGAACTCAAACAGATAGTGCAAATGTGTATGTTGAAATGGCTCTCACTGTGTTCTGTTTTTTTTTTTTTGGATTTTCACGAATGCTTGCAAAGATTGTAATATGCTGACTTTTTGGGAATGAAATTGATCACCAAGGGGTCGTTTGGCATCGTTTTCGTTTTTTGTTTTTTTGTTTTTGTTTCGTTTTCGTTTTGTTTTTGTTGCGCTGTCAATTTTTGAAAATAAAAACATGTTTGGATATACAATTTGGTTGTATGTTTTTAAATAAAAAAGTTTTAAAACAATGGTTAAAAAGCATGTGAGTTACAGTTCATCATTGTGCTTCTGTGTTTTGGAAATGTTTTGGAAAAACATGAAAACACAAAATTCTTGCTTCCACTTTTTTCCAAAACACTGCTTCTGTTTCCAAAATTTTTGAAAACGGAAACAGCCTGCCAAACATGTTTTCACTGTTTTGTTTCCAAAAACAGAAAATTGGCAACAGAAAACAGAAAACGGAAACGATGCCAAACGAGCTCCAAGTTATCTTGTTTTGAATTGCAGTTAAGGGTTGAAGCTACAAAGAAGCAAGACCACTTCAAACACTGTGCTAGGTCCGAGAAGGGAAACAAACTTTGAAGTTTTTAAGAAAAGCTAAGCCGAATGGAGAGTAATCTAAAACGAGCAAACCCACCATTTTACAGCTTTCAATTTGTAAATATAAAGTAAAAGAAAAATAATTTAATTTTTTTTTGTAATTTTCGATCATCAATTTTTGTGATTTTTGTCTTTTTTCAATCTCAACCAAATTAACTAAAAAGGAGATGGGTCTTGCAAATAGACCAAACAGTGGCCCAAAGAAGACAAGGAGGAAATTGATAACAAATGGGCTAGGGCCAATTTAAGAAAGAGGGTTGCAATGCGAAAATCCTACCCATTATAAAAAAACATACCGATTAAAATGGATATGCTCTACCAATTGAAGTGAATGTGCTATGCAAAATGCGACCAAATAAATACTAATTAATTAAAAATGGGCAATTTTAGTTTTTTTTGTCTTTTTTTTGTACTTAGGAAACTATGTAAAATATAAGTGTGGGGAAAAAGCATGTATGTAATCTTAGACATGAAGAAGGAAATGTAAATGTAAATAAAACCGCCTCTCTTTAATTTTCCAATTTTCATTCTTTTTTATATTTTTGGATTCTAAGAATGCAAGTATAAATCAAAACTATATTTTGTACTTTGATGATTTTCGAATAGAAACTAAAGGGCATGCAATCTTATTATGAATTTCAAGGGAATGGGCCTTGACCCAAAACAAAGAGAACAAATAGCCAAAAGAGATACCCAACTACCAAAGCCTAAAGCAAAATATCTAAGCAAAGACCCAAAAGCAAAATGCCTAACAATTGAGAGCCCACAAGTGCAACTTAGTCATGGTAGGATGGTACATGTCCATGCAAAATGCAACATAAATAAAGGAAAATAAGAACTAATTACAAACTGAACTATCACTTAACCAAAATGACCAGAATGTAAAAATGGGTGTCTACAGCTGCCCCTCTTTGCGAGCTTCCTAATCATCGGAAAGTGTGCAAAACTGTAGTTTGTAAACTTTCTAATAGTCAGGAAGGGTGCAAAGACGTAGACACTTGTTTCAATTCAGCAGACTAAACATGACTTGGAGGGGTTTTCGAAATGGAAACTTAAAACTTTGACTTTGGAGCCGGGTTTAAACGAAAAGTGACAAAACATACGGTGCTTGAGTGAAAGTTTGACAAAACGAAAGGTACTTGAGCAGGCTTTCTTAAATGAAACTCTAACCAGAGAAGTGATCAAATTTTTCTAAGGCGAGATTATAAAGAGGGACCTAAGCAGGTTTGATTGAACGAAACTCTAAGCATAGACCTAAGCAGGTTCACTTAAGCGGGGATTCTAAACAAGAACCTAAGCAGGTTTGATTAAACGAAACTTCTAAACGAAGACCTAAGCAGTTTTACTCGAATGAACTCAAAGCAGAAGTCCTAAACAGGTTTATTTAAACGGAACAGAGACCTAAGCAGGTTTGCCTAAACGGAAATTCTAAACAAGGACCTAAGTAGGTTTGCTTAAACGGAAATTCTAAACAAGGACCTAAGCAGGTTTAATCAAACGCGATTCTAAGCGAGGACCTAAACAGGTTTTCTTAGAAATTCTAATGAGATTCTAAGCATAGACCTAAACAGGTTTCCTTAAATGAGATTCTAAATATAGACCTAAGCAGGTTTACTTAAATGGCAACTCTAAATGGGGACCTAAGCAGGTTTACTAAGATAGAGACCCTAAGCCAAGAGAAACAATCAGTTGCGAATGAATGATTCATGATGCATGGAATGCTGTTGTTGTTGTTTGTTTGTTTTCTTTTTCTTTTCTCTCCCCTTTTATTAGTCTTTAGGGATTAAAGAGTTCAAGATAGCTTGATGCTTCGCTTTTCTCTTTGTGGCGTTAAACCTTCTTTTTCAATTGATGCCCCAAGCATCGACAAAACGCAATCTTTTCCTTGAAATGTAACCTCAGTCAGTTCTCTCTTCGTCCATTTCCATGCCCCTTAACCTTTTCAATTCCACTTTTCCCTTTGGTGACAAAATTAGACTTATGTTTCAACTTGATAACCCTTTCGAGATTGAATATCATTCACAACCATGTTTATTTAAATATGCTCAATCGATACAAAATTCAAGTGTTCCTTCCCATGTGAAGCATTCAAAAAAAGATTTATATATATAAGAAATACTATTATATATATTAGGAACAAAGAAAAGATGTGTGCAAAGAGTAGCATCACCCAAGAATCTAATAGGGTGTACTCAAACAATACGGTTTACAAAGGAATATAGTATATAAGAAATAAACAGGATGGACCTCATAACGATGAATACTCCGACGATTTTGAAGTATGGACAATTTTCTGCTTTTCGATTAGACTTGTGTGTAAGCTCTTGATTCTTTGGTCATCCTTGGTAGCTTCCGATTGCTGATTCACCCTTTCGACCTCACGAGAAGATTGAGCAAGTTGTTAATGCCTTTCCAGCCTCTACTTGTGCTGCTCTTCACATATTCGCCACTCGAACCACATCCAAGCCGCCCTTTGCGGGTTTTCAACCTAGATCTTATTCTTTTCCAACCTCCGTTTGAGCCGCCTTTTGCAGGTTTTCAACTCAAACGACCCCCAATGGATCCAGGCCGCCCTTTGCGGGTTTTCGACTTAGACCCCTCCTTTTGATCTACTTTTCTTTTTTCAACCTCTTTCTTTTTTAGGTTAAGTGTTTTTTTAAGCATAATACTTCTTGATTGCATCCGAGTTGATGGGTCTCGGGAACTCTTCACCATCCATCTCTTGTAAAATCAGTGCCCCACCGGAGAATGCTTTCTTTACTACGAACGGGCCCTCCCAATTTGGTGCCCATTTGCCTCGGGGATCGCGTTGCGCTGGTATGATCTTCTTCAAAACCAAATCCCCTTCTTTGAACTCTCTTGGGCGCACTTTCTTGTTAAAATGCCCTCTCCATTCTCTTTTGATACATCTGACCGTGACAAATTGCTGTTAACCTCTTTTCGTCAATCAAGTTGAGCTGATCATACCTTTCCTGAACCCATTCAGACTCTTCCAACCTGATTTCTCTGTATACCCGGAAGGAGGGTATTTCCACCTCGATTGGCACTACTGTTTCCATCCCGTATACTAAAGAGTACGGGGTTGCCCCTGTAGAGGTTCTAACACAAGTCCGATAGGCATGCAGGGCAAAAATGAGTTTTTCATGCCAATATTTGTAGTTCACAATCATCTTCTCCACAATCCTCTTGATATTCTTATTGGCTGCCTCCACCGCACCGTTCATTTTGGGTCTATAAATGGTTGAATTACTATGTGCAATCTTGAACTGCTTGCAAGTCTCGTCTATCAAGCCTTGATTCAAATTGGATGCATTGTCTGTAATGATCCTTGCTGGCAACCCATACCTACAGATAATCTCTTTCTTGATGAATCTGGTAACCACCGCCTGAGTCACGCTTGAGTACGAAGCTGCTTCGACCCACTTAGTGAAGTAGTCAATTGCAACTAGTATGAATTTGTGTCCATTCGAGGCCCAGGGGGTGATAGCTCCGATTACATCTATACCCCACATCGAGAACGGCCACGGAGCTGACATGACATGCAACGGGTTCGGAGGCACGTGAATCTGATCCGCATAAATCTGGCATTTGTGACACTTTCTGACATATATTATGCAGTCAGTCTCCATCGCCAACCAAAAGCAACCTGCCCTCATGATCTGTCTTGCCAGTTTGTGTCCACTGACATGGCTACCACATGATCCTTCATGTACTTCTTCCATGATCTTCCTGGCTTCCACGGAACCCACGCATCGAAGCAATGTCTGATCACGACTCTTCTTGTATAACACTTCTCCATCCAAAAGATAACCCATCGACATTCGCCTGATTACCCTTTTGTCGTTCTCTGTTGCACATTCTGGGTATTTCTAATGTTTGACATACTGCAGAATATCATGATACCACGGGTTTCCATCAGGGTCCTCCTCTATGCTCATGACATGCGCTGGCGATTCCTTCAACCTCATTTCGATAGGTAGAATATCCATCCCTCCACCAATTTTGAACATGGCAGCCAACGTAGCTAACGCGTCAGCCAACTGGTTTTCTTCCCGAGGTAATTAATGGAAGGAGATCTCTTCAAATTGCTCCATTAGCTCCAAAACGTGCTCTCGATATGGAATGAGCTTAAAATCTCTGGTTTCCCATTCTCCTTTCATTTGATAAACCACCAGAGGTGAATCACCATAGACTTCTAACACCTTGATCTTCCTTTCAATTGCCATTTGAATACCGAACATGCATGCTTCATATTCTGCAATGTTGTTTCTACAAGGGAAGTCTAGCCTTGCTGTGGCTGGGTAATGGTCTCCATCTGGTGAAATCAACACTGCACCGATACCATGCCCCAATATATTAGACGCTCCATCGAAATATACTTTCCATTTCGGAGACTCTTTCGGAGCTTCTTCTGTATTCATCACTACCATGAGATCCTCATCAGGGAATTCAAACTTAACAGGCTCATAATCGTCCCTTGCCCTATCTGCCAAAAAATCTGCCACTGCACTCCCTTTTATGGCTTTTTGGGACACGTACACAATGTCATACTCTGATAACAATACTTGCCATCTTGCTATCCTCCCAGACAAACCAGGTTTCTCAAAGATGTATCGTAGCGGATCAAGCTTAGATACCAACATTGTGGTATGGTAAAGCATATATTGTCTCAACCGTTGAGCTGCCCATGCTAGCGCGCAACACATTTTTTCCAAGGAGGAGTACTTGGGCTCGTATTCGGTAAATTTCTTGCTCAGATAGTAGACTGCATACTCCTTTTTGCTCGACCCATCCTGTTGTGCTAAGACACAACCCATGGACTTTTCAAATACTGTTAAGTATAAAATCAAAGGCCTTTCGCGCTCCGGGGGCATCAAAACCGGCATATTCAACAAATATTCTTTCACCTTCTCAAATGCGGCTTGACATTCACCATCCCATTCACCTGGATTACTTTTCCTGAGTAGCTTGAAGATAAGATCACATTTCGCAGTTGACTGTGATATGAACCGAGCTATATAATTCAAACGCCCAAGGAATCCCCTTACTTCTTTTTGAGTTCTAGGCGGAGGCAATTTCCATATAGCTTCAACCTTATCGGGATCAACTTCTATTCCCTTCTGGCTTACCATGAATCCCAACAACTTTCCGGAGATTGCCCCGAAAGTGCACTTTGCTGGGTTTAGTTTGAGCCGATATTCTCTGAGTCTCTGGAACAACTTCTTCAAATTCGCCAGATGTTCCTCTGGCGAACGAGCCTTGGCAATCATGTCATCGACATACACTTCTATCTCCTTGTGCATCATGTCGTGGAATAAAGTAACCATTGCTCGTTGGTAGGTAGCTCCTGCATTCTTCAACCCAAAAGGCATGACTTTATAACAGAACGTCCCCCATGCTGTCACAAAAGCTGTCTTCTCTTTATCTTCGGGTGCCATCTTAATTTGATTGTACCCGAAGAAATCATCCATAAAAAAAAAAACAACGAATGTCGAGCTGTGTTGTCCACTAGTATGTCTATGTGAGGTAATGGGAAATTGTCCTTAGGACTGGCGCGATTCAGATCTCTGTAATCTACGCACATCTGCACTTTTCCATCCTTCTTGGGAACTGGAACAATGTTGGCCTGCCATTATGGGTATCTGATCTCTTCAAGGAACCCAGTGTCAAATTGTTTCTTAACTTCCTCCTTGATTTTCAGGAGCATATCTGGCTTCATTCTTCCCAATTTTTGCTGCACTAGCTTGCATTCTTGCCTTATGGACAACTTGTGAACTGCTACCGAGGGGTCCAATCCTGGCATGTATTGATACGACCAAGCAAATACATCAGCATACTCTCTAAGTAATTCTACTAGTTGTTGCTTATCTTCTGGAGTTAAAGTAGTGCTGATCTTCACTTCCTTCTTACATTCTTCAATACCCACATTTATCAGTTCAGTGGCTTCTTAATGAGGCTGAATTTGCCTATCTTCTTGCTCAATCAATTTCATGAGGTCTGAGGATAGCTCTGAATCATTTGCATATTCCTCAGTCGAATCATTGTTACACACAGGCCCATCGGTTGCAGATTTATTCGGTTCGTCTTTGCATTCTTCGCTAGTTGGCCTGAGAAAGGGATAGCAAGATATATATATATATATATATATATATATATATAGAAAAATAATAAATATAGAATAGTAAATGAAGAGGCAAATGTGAACGAGTGGAACAAATGAGAAGAAACTTGAATATGCATCCGATTTTCATTACTAGTCATAATAAAGAGAACATGATTTAAATAACATTCATGAAAATGAAATTCAATTACATTTTAGGTAATAGTCTTTAGAAACTTTGATAAGCGTATGGAAACTTCGAAAAAGGCTATTACATTTCTTCATTGTTGATAAAAACTGGAAATTCGAACTCCGTCCAACTGTCCATCTCTGATCATGGCTCAGTGGGGTGAATCCATGGGCACATATCCTCTGATTCATCTTCAACTGCGTTAACTGACAAGTCATGTAGCTTTCCTTCTGCAGATAACATCCCAGTGGCTCGTTGAAGGACATTCATTTGCTCTGATGGGTTCACCCAACCGGCTGACCTGAAAGTGTGATACAGGGGGGAGAACTCCATCTTGCCCCATTTATAAGGTTCTCCTTTGAGCTTAGCCATCCTCATCTGTCTCTTTTTCTCCATAGCTTCCACCCGATCCTTTCTTGTGCGCTTGTAACCCAGACCGAATGTAAAGTTATATTTTGGTGTGGAAATGGCCTCTCTGATTCCCTGGAGTCTCTTCCCCAAACCGCATCCGGTTTTCCATCCCTTTCCCTATCAACTGTTTTATCTGCATTATCCAATTTTTGGTCACATGTGGCTTAGGCAACTTTCCCCCTTCCTTGACATGGGTCAGCTCTGCAACTTCAAATGAGCGGAAGGAATCTTCTAGACTCTCTTCTGTTGCTTCGATGTATGGGGCATTGTGAGTTTGTATAGCCATGATGTCTTTCTCTGCCTTAATCTCTATCAACTTGTTTCCTACTCGGAATTTGACTGCCTGATGCTGAGTAGATGGTACTACTCCGGCCATCTGGATCCAAGGCCTCCCCAACAAACAAGAGTATAAAGGGTTAATGTCCATCACTTGGAAGGTCATCAAGAATTCCACTCCTCCGATCTTCATCTGGAGCTCAATGTCACCCCTTACTGAGCGAGTTGTCCCGTCAAAGGCCCTCACCATCATGTTGTTCGATTTGATATGGGAGAGGTCTACCAGCAGCTTCTCTAATGAGTGATAAGGTATAATGTTCAAGGCGGACCCGTTTTCAATCAGCATTCGACCGATGTGGAACCCATTACATCTGGCCGATATGTACAGAGCTTTCAGACCGTTTCTTCCTCCGGGCGGGATGTCCTCGTCAGTGAAGGTAATATGACCAGCCGAGATGCTCCCCACGATATGATCCAAGTTATCTACCGTGATTCCCTGGTCCACATATGCTTGACTCAACACCCGCAGTAGAGCTTTACGATGCGCCTTTGAGTTGAGTAATAGAGATAAAATGGAAATTTTAGCGGGTGTCTTGTTTAATTGGTCCACCACACTGTATTCACTGTGTTTTATGATCCTGAGAAATTCACAAGCTTCTTTTTCCGTAAAATCGGACTTCCCTGTTTCTCATTGAATAGATGATTGACCCTGTTCCATCTCTGCAGATTTATCAGCAGGACATGCCTTCTCTAACTCTTCATCTTTCTGTATCATCTCCTTCACAGGTGGTGAATAACATCGACCAGTCCTAGTCATGTTCCCAACCCCACTTAGGTTTGCCAAGTCGGCTTCGCCTTGTTCTTCTGCCACCTGGGGCGATAGGCTCACTTCATATTTCCAAGGCACATAGTGATTGTTGTCATAGGCGAAAGGCCTAGGAGGATTAACCACCATTGGTGTGGTTGGACTTGTCATGTGCTGCGACATCACCGTGGGTAGTTTTGGGATAAAGGGTTGCACTATCGGGAGTGTTGGTACAAATGGTGGTGGTGGCAACCTAGTTGGTAGGACGTGGATAAATGGTTTTGGCTTATACTTCTCCGTGACTTCTCCCACCGGAATTTCAAAGTAAAACTGGATCCTAGATTTATCCATCATCTTTTGAACAAAGGCCTTGAACTCCTTTCAATGTTGGATGGTGTGTCCTTTGTGCATGGGGCATTGTTCGCCACTAACATCACCATCATATTGCCCCGATTCCATCAAACCAGCTTTCACGAAGGCTTTGTACACCACCGCCATAGGAGTAACAACCCTACTGACATCTCTCACCACAAATTCTCCACCGTATATAGCCCCAACTTGCCCCCCGTTATGGTTAGGTAGTGGATTTCCAGCGGTATTCGGTTGTGCCGCTTTTGGGAAACTAAGTTTTCCACCCTTCACCAGGGCTTGCACTTCTCGCTTCAATCTCATACAATTTTCCATTGAATGTCCTCGAGCTCCACAATGGAATTCACAGTAAGCATTGACATCGTACCACGCCGGGTAAGGAGGCTGTAGAGTGTGAGGGTATGGTGTGCATCGGATCAGATTTTGTTGCACTAATTGAGGTAGTAGCTCTGAGTATGTGTAAGGAATAGGGTCGATTGGCTCCCTGACTGGGAGTGTAGCGACCCTTGGAGGAGTGAGTTGGCTGACAGGTTGTGGAGGAGCTATGGGCTGAGGATTAGGTGCTGGCGGTCTGTAAGATGGGCCCCTTATATTGTTGACAGGTTAGTAAGAAGATGGAACTGGCGCGGGTGAACGGTAGTAATTGATCGGGTTTTGGTTATACTGCGGGTGGTAGTAGGTATGGGGTGGATAATAGGGTCGGATGGGTACTTGGGGCTGATATCCCGTCTGATTGACATTGTTGACCTCTTCTTTCTTCCTCACAATCTGTCCCCTCTTGGCTTCATCCGGAACAACAATCCTCCCTGATTTGACGCTATTATCCAACTTTTTCCCTATCACCACGATCTTTGCGAAGGGTTCAGATGCCAAGTTGAACAATTTTTCGAAAAAGACAGATTTTTGGGTATGTGTGAAAAAACTAATTAAATAGTTGATCTTAATGATTTGTTACTTGGTGAATCTTTAAGCCTTAATCGGGTAATTGATTTGTTAAGTAACAATAGGAGTAATTTAAGCCTTAATCGGGTAATCTTATCTAAATAGCATGTTAGGGTTTTCCCTAGACCAGTTATCATCAAGGATTTAATATTGAATTCATTTTTTAAATCAAGGACCCATTATCAATTTGATTGTTTTCTACCATTGGAGAAGAAGTATGCTTTTTAATTATTGTTTTCTTTCTTATTTGCCATAGATCTAGATTTAATTTACTTTGCTTTGTTTCTAGTATAATTGCTTTCTTTTTAATTGTTATTCTTAAACCTCTATTTTTACATATTGTTTTTTTGAGAGATTTTTAAGGATTGTATCTTCGGATAAAGTCTATCGACCTTCTCTGTGGGATCGACCCCTACTTACCCTATTCACTTAGTTAGGATTTTGTGGGGATTGTTTTTATGATTGCTGACGACCGATCATAAATTTTGGCACCGTTGCCGGGGAAGGAAAACTTTCTCCTGGTTTTTGCCGGTTAAGGAAAACTTTCTCCTGGTTTTTGCCGGGGAAGTAAGGAATAGACTCATCTGAAAGACGAATCCTGAGAATTTTCTCTTAGTTTCTGCGTTTTTAATCTAAAAAAAAAATTTGTTTCGTTTTCTGCGTTTTTTACTAAAAAAAAAAGATTTTTTTTTTGTTTTTGCGTTTTTAATTTGCGTTATTGAAAAAAAAAAGAAAGAGTGTTTGCGTTTTTAGAAAAAAAATTCGGTTTTGCGATAAAAAAAATTTGTTTCTGCGTTTTAAAAAAATATTTTCTTTTATTTTCTGTCTTTAATTTTAATTTTTTTGTTTAAGAACTTTTACTACTAATATTTTCTTTTGAGTTTTTTGAGTTATTCTAGGAAGCTGCATGCCAAAGACAAGAAGTAGTGGTATAGAATACTTTGAATTTGATCCAGAGCCAGAAAGAACACTATTTTCGCTAAGGAGGGAGAAATCAAGTCGACAACAAGAAGAGAAGTCATCCAATTCAAGTTCTCATATTAATTCTCCTAGATCTGCTGCTTCAACATCGTCACAAGATATGGCAAACGAAGGTCCTAAAACCCTGAGAGAGCTTTCTGCACCAAACGTCAATGTACAACGCTTAGCAATTCGATACCCAGATACGACTACAAACTTTGAGATTAAATCTGGATTTATTCAGATTTTACCCAAGTTTCATGGTCTGTGATTGAGCCAAAAACAACCCTATTTTTATGCCTATTTTACTATGTTTTTGGATCTATTTATGCTTAATTATATGATATTTTGATGATAATTGTGTTTTAAGTTCCTAAGTGATGTGAAATTGAGAAATTGTTATTTTTCACCTCTTTTGGAGCTATTTTGATGACTTTTTACCCAGATTTTAGCAAAACAATTTTGAGCATAGATTTGGAGATTCGAAGTTCGTGTTTGAAGACTTATTGAAGACTAAATTGGAGATTTGAAGACTTTGAAGAATTATTTCAAGAAGCAAGGATTGAAGATTGGAGCTTTAATTGAAGACAAGCCATGGATAAGTTCTCAAGATTTGGTATGTATGGATAATTTATGTGGGAAAATATTCAGCACATATAAAATATTAATTGGAATTAAAATCCCAATTAATGACTCCTAAATCTAAGGAAATATCCAAATCTCGTAGATTCCCGATTCTAGTACTAACAGGATTAGGATTCAGGCATAGTTTTGGTAGAAAAATCATAACTTTCTGCTCAGACCTCCGATTGAAGCCCATGAGTACTCGTTGGAAAGCTGACTCCGAGATCTACAACTTTCGTTTGAAGTCCAAGACCCAGTTCTGCCATCTTCAAGCCCAACAATGCCGTCGAAGTCACTGCACGAATTCAACAAAAATTCAGGATCCTATTTTGACTTGGATTTTACTCTAGGAAGACTTTTAATTTAACTTGGAGTCCAAGTTAGACCCTTAAACCGTCCTAGACTTCTTTCCAAGTTAGGATTGGAATTTCTAGGGTTATTTCCACTATAAATATGCACCTTAGGTCTAGGTTTTTAGAATATACACACATACAAGTAGATCTAGAAATTATTTTGTAGAATTGTTGAAGTTTTGGAGGACAAAAGCCCTAGTGCCGCCGCCCCCCTCCTTCTTCCATCCATAAGATAAGTTTTTCTTCTTATTCTTTGGATGCTCACTCAATTTATGAGTGAGTAATCCTTTTCTTTACTCCAATGTAGAATTTAATTGATCTCTTGACATATATATTGGTGAGATTTTGTGCTTATATATGATAATTGTTAGAGTATTCTTTTGATCTCT